>OMKZ01034349.1:0-13023 GCA_900302535.1 Neoniphon sammara | reverse complement strand
TGTGGCGCAAATTAATATTGGCAGTGTTTTAATAACCTACCCCCTTTTAGCAGCTCTGAGTCCGGAGCAGCGGTGTCACTGGGTCCCCCAGCCCTGCTCAAAACACTGGGATGCATTCCATCGTACCAGGAGGCAGCCTGCATGACTGAAGGCAGTTCAATCGACTGGCAGTCTACTTTTTTTCTGCAGAGGTCAAATTCCCCTAATTGAAATTTGTGTCAGCAAACACTTAACATCATAAATTTACCAGGTTTACCTTTATTTGATGATGCAACAGCTAAAGTCATAATGCAAAAAATATTTCAGCTAGTCTGAAACATACGGAAGCATTAGGCTCAGCATCTCAACATCCTGCGCTTTTAATTAGTGCAGCCTTCCAACTATTGCTTCATGAGATTAAACTGTGTTTTTAACATGCATGTAGAAAAAGAATAAAGTCAGCTAGAATTTAAGTCCACCAACCGCACACTATACAAGCAGAGAAAATACAGTCTGGGAAACTAGGTTAAAGTTCAATCAGACAGGGAGGCAAATAAGGCTACGATGGAGAATATTCTCACTGCAGAGGGGGTACCACGCTTTGAAAACGCTCTGTCAGCCTGGTTAAGGTTGGGATCACAACAAGTATGTTTGAAAAGTATGCAACGGGCATTTTTGGCTCCAAATCAAGCGGGAGGATTGAGGGACATGCTGCTGCAGATAGAGCACAAGGCTATGTGGGGGTAGGGTTTACAGGGGTTACAGGTCACAAGCCTTCTGGGTCTCTTTGACCACAGCACTGAATGGAAAAGCGAGATGGGTAATCAAACTATTCACTTCTCAAAACTACAAAATCTAGGTTTGCAGTGGACTTTCGGGGCTGCAGCGCAATCACAGGATGGTCTAAATGTAAAGGCAAAGCAAGGAATACCATGTTTGTGTGGATTAAGGGGACATCTACAAGATTGCGTCGTCTACACTCCTTTCCCCACCCCCACAAAGAGAAAAACAACAAAAAAGATGCTCACGCAATTTCATGCATGACAAAACTTTTTGTTGGTCAGAAAGGGTGGCAAAGAGGGCTGCAGAAGATCCAACATCTGCGTGGTAAGGTACGTGGTGTTGTTGGAGTATCTTGCATGGTATGGCTGTAGCATAGCCTACTGGAGCCACACAATTTCAAATACCCCAACAAAATGCGAAGGATACGAGGTAGGTTGGTTGTGTGCATGCATCTTTTCCTCTTTATTCCATTATAGTTGATGGATTTGATCATTGGACTGGTTTGGAAATGGTTTCTCACCATACGCTTTGTCAATAGTGAAAAAAATACGGTTGTGACTTGATTTACCCCTTTTCTTTTTCTCGATATTGGAATAGGATTGATGATTTGTTAAAACGTCTTATTAAGGTGGAGCATATTCAGCATGTTTGAAGCAATGCTTTTTCCTGTTAAAATGACTTGCAGATTATTTCGGTGTTGTCAAAACTTATTGGTTGAAATTAAAGAGGCAAAAAAAAAGTTTAATTTGTATATTAACGTGTTTTGATTAGATTTTAATAGGGCAGTGACACGTTCACGCTCAGATTTAATAAACATAAACTCAGCATAAAGCATAAACTCCAAAATTCAGTCACCTGCTCCTTCATAGTTGTAAATAGCTGTATTGGTTATATATTTGAATAAAAGTAGGTATGATTCCCACTGAAATCCATTTTTTAATTGACTTGAGTTGAGCAGGTGGTCACAAGACGCAGTTGGCGCCACTTTGTCAAAGCGCAACACCTTTAGTGCTCCCGAACCTCCTTTATAAATCTATTTCAAGGTATTAAGGGGGGAAAATAAGTGTACAATTAAATCCTGCTTGTAGCTGCAGTATTATCTGTAAATTCTGTGTTCATGGTTTTGAAGATAAATTTAAAATCCTCCCGGTGTTGTTCATTGCATGTACAGATAATGTGACTTTACAGACCAGGGAATTTATATTTTAAATGTGCCTACCCTAATCGGTTTAGACAAATACATCTGTAGCAGACACTGCAACCTTTAAAGACTGGCTACAAAAATATTGAAATGAAAACTATAGAAATTATTATAGAAATAATATAGAAAATAATATAGAAAAATGTTGGCTACATAGGATCAATATTGCAAGTTGAAAGAAGACAGTAGATTGATATATTACAAAGACATAATAACTATATAGCCCTTTTTGAAACAGCAGTTACAAAGTGCTTTACAAGACAATGAAACAGCTATGAAATAGTAACAATTAAACAATTCAAGATAAAACAATTCAGCAAAGATCAAATAAGATGTGTGCATTAATAACTGAATTGAATGTGAATTTTCAGTAACATTCACAGTCAGTAAGTGAAATGGGAAGAACTGTCTGAAAACTTGGCCTCCTTAGCCCAGTTTTAACTGCATTACCAATGTGAGGAGTTTATAGTCCTAGATATTCCCTCAATCTGTCAGACTGAAAGTTTCATGATTCAAACTACATCAAAAGGTGATGGCTTTATAATATATCACACCTACAGCAAGTAGGCTATATTTCGAGCCCGTATACACCCCTGCACAAGACAAATGAGAGGATGTCTATTACTGTTTACATTTTCAATGCCTTGAAACAATCATTTTGCAGTCATTGTTGGCAGTGATGTAGTGGCAAATGAAGCAGTGGGCTAAATAATTGCCTCCAGTCAATGATCATCACAAGGCAAACCATCAATTTAAGCAAAAATCAATTCTACTTTCAGAAAAGAATTACTTATCCATTCTTTCCTTAAAAGAGCCTGTCTTCAAAAAACTTGCTTTAGGTTGATACTGTTTGTTACATACCCTCAATTACATCCCCTATTGTAGGTCTTAATTTATTTTCCCTACAGATTTAACAGACAACTTCTATGGGTCCTGCTTTATAGGGTAAAACTTGTGTTTGAGTTAAAGGATCATTTTCATTATTTACATGCCACTGTTAATCCATTTTGTTTTCTTTCAGATGGTGCAAACTGGGAATAGCTGATGTGGAGTTGGAAGTAATCTAGGACATCTGTCCCAGAGGCGTCCTGCCCATTCAAACTGGGGGGGCTCGTGACCCCTCAAATTTTTTGAACTCTGCTTTTTCTTCCATAAGAAATAAAATTGTTGGCCTGTCAGACAAGTCAACTGCAATCACAGCATAGACAAGTTATTTTCTCTAAAAACGTAGCTGAACCATTGAAGAGGTCGGTTGGGTATAGCAGCTCCAGCTCTCATCCCGTCTATAGGGTTTTGTTTGATTCCGGATGAGTCGTGTCTCCTTTGAAACACATAGGGCGGTGAGACGTTGCAGACAAAAGACCGAGGGTCTCTCTTGTGTCACCCATTCTTCACTGGGCCCAGGCAATAGTATTCTGCCCAATGTCGTCAATTTTCCACATCAAAGTAGTTTCCAGCTGCCGTCTTATCAAAATAAAATACGCATTTTGGGCAGAAGCTACACTAATATTGAACTGACGAGTTGCTTATTTGATTATATGAACCGATATACATCTACACAGTAAACTAAACAGACATGGCACTTCGATATTACAATGATAATGCAAGAAAATATACGACATGTGACATTTTTATTTTGGTGAACCGGAAGTGGAAAAACATCCTAACTACTGGCGCGTTCTGATTGCAGAACAACAAGCTCCCTGTAATCCCTCAAAAGTGAATATATTGCAAATTCGGTGAGTATTTTGACTTGAAAACTCCTAGGGCAGGAGATAACAACACAGCACACCGAGATGTGGTGTTCAGTTGTGGTTTTATGGAGCTAGTATGACCAAAACCTTATTTTCTAGTCAAAATGAATGCAGTTTACCATATACACAGAAAAGCCAAAGCAAGCCAAGCGAAAAGCAGCGGGGTGCATGTCAGCTAAAAGACATGCAGCGTTCACAGGATTCTGGTATGATGAGATAGGCCTTGGGATATTAGACCGCCATTATTTTTGCTCTGTAGTGTTGAATTTCTCCTAAATAGTCTGGTTAAGTACTTTGTACAGACCCTAATTAAGATATTAACAATAACAAAATGTGGTAATTAATTAAATATGCCTTTAGATGTTAGAAAGTGTACTTTTTCACTGCATTATTTGTTAAAAAAAAAAAAAAAAAAGCATTTCCCCATGTGATTTTTGCCCGTGGCACACGTTACAGATAGGCCCTGCCTAATGGTCGTTCACACGTAACATACATTCAGCTCTGTTGGTTTTCTTAATTCTGTACTCTGCTGTCGTTTCATTTACCATGTAGATTTTAACTGGTTGAACATTGCCTTTATTTATTTATTTATTTTATTTTATTTTATTTGCGTGTGTGCCTGCCCCCTCCATAAAAATGGGTGCATGATGTCCCTGATCTGTCCTATGACTTCCATGCCTCTGTTGGCCTCATGGTTCTCCAGCTAAGGTGCATCTAGTGTAGTTAGTGAAGTAGTCCAATATCTACTGCCCTAGTTGCTCCTTCTGGCTGGAGGGCTTGTTCTGCCAAGTCCTGAAATGTACTTGGCCATGTTTTTCATTACATTTGGTCTGCAAACCCCTGTACTGCTGTAATAAAATGCCTCTTAGTTTTCTTTTTAGGACATTATTGCAGGACTTTATGGTTCAATTCAGCAAATAAGCCTTGATCAGCTATGTTATTACATAGAGTCATGGTGTTTCAGCCTTGTCCCAAAGAATCCTTCATTGAAAATGAGTACTTATTAATATGCATCTAACAAAATTAACCTAATTAGTCTTTCTCATTATTGTTTCATCATGCAGATGTCAAATCAGAAACGTTTATGAAATGTACAGACGACTGGTTTCGAATGTCATAGGATGTGTTTATTATTGTAAATGCATGTTTCATTTATCACTGGGATTGCACACAAGTCTAAACGTTTCCATCAGACTTTATCAGTGACTCAAATAAATGTGCGATTCATAACCTGAGCCTCTTGTCTTGAGACCTGGCTGTTCCAAAGTGCTCACAGTGCAGGTAGTACACACTGATCTACTGCAGTATGCGCACTTCAGGTATTGCTGGTCACCTTCTCTTTTTCATCCTCTGATTCATTACCTTGAAGGCAGGCACGGGATGTGTTTACAGAGAGTTTTGTTGGTTTGCTCTCAGCTTCATATTTCTGCTGTGCAAATCCATGCAAAGCTCTCTGTTACTCAGAGATACAGCCAGAGGAAGAGAGAAAACCTCCTTGAAATGGTTTTGTTATGGTAGGCACATAAATGAATGCTTGATTGACAAAAAAAAAAAAAAATCAATTCACTGCAGACACGAGTGAACAGCTGTTGTTGTTCTCTTCCTGCCAGTTTACAGACCAGTTAGGCACTACAGACATCTTAACACCAAGTTATTTCGGTATTGCTGTTTATCTTGCTGTTTTCGGGTGGATGACTTAGCAATTTTAATACTAGACAAAATCTTTATTTGTAAAAATTGCACAGTATCCATCTGTAATCCGCCAGATGTGAGCAGCTACCAGTTTTTGTTCAGTTTTCTTTTTATCTGTGTAAAAATGATTTTAGTGAAACTGCGGCATTAAATGTGTTTCTGAGTTATCAGTTTTTGACTTACTCCAAAAGAAGAGCAAACTGGCCTTTGTGATACCTGCAGGCATAAAATCTGACCACTAGATGGCACCAGTTTAACTTTATTGGCTCTTTGTAGCAAGAGTCGAAGTGAAATCCCAGTCCACTCAAGATGAGCTGTAGATATTGGAGTCATCATTGTGAAATAAATTGTTATTTGGTGGTGCTGCTACGAAAGAGGGACCCGAATGATAAGATGAGACTGTTTTGCCAAATCCTGTAAGTTAAGAGTGCTTCTGAGACTTTTTTTTTGTCTTTGCACTGTTTTTGTTTTATAAACCCGTTATGTGGCCAATAAAACACCTGATATTCATATACCACGCTTATGTCATTTTAATCATAATGTATCGTATATATATTCGTCCTTGGCCCAAAACAATGCAATGGGAATGGTAGTCCATTGTGGCCTAATTGCAGCCCTGCATTGTGCCATTCATCTAACAAGACAACAACGCACGTACTGCATTAATTCCCTCCAAAGCTTTAGTCCGGCAGCCACTAAGGGCAATGCATCAGCCCAGATCATCATTACAGGCGAGAGGAGATTTCTATATGCGCGCACCAGAGCCGTGGCGCGCGCTTTGAGGAGGGCGCAGATTTATTCGGGGCTCGTTCATCTGAGCAGCCAGCTGAGAGTCAGAGCTGCATGTGAAGAGGGACTCTTTAAGTTATCAGGATAGCTTTACCAAGAGGCTTAACCAAACAGCTCTCCAAGTGGACGGACCGCGCAGCCGTTCAGGTCTTGGCTTCCCTGGATGGAAAGCGGAAGGATGCTTGTCAGAGCGGAGCCAGGACCTGCAGTTTCACCTCATCAGCACAATCACCGGATCCGTCTGTAACTTTTTTTCTTGGTTTGGGAAGTTTATCCCAGCTGTTTATATCCGGCCCTACAGTTCCGTTTCGCCAAGTGCTGGTCGTATGCCATGGTTGGTGTATCAGTGCACAGTGCGCTCTTTCTGTGCGCTCTCCTCCAGCTGTTCTCCCTGCCCGCCGGACAGGTAGCTGTACCAAACTGCCAAGAGGTGCGCACCGTGTTTCAGTCTCATCACCCGGGGTCCAAATGGGTTCCCGAAACCCCAGTTTCAGGTAACTATCAGCCTAAATCTTTATCTGCCATCTGCTGTACGCATAGGTCTGGCAACTGCATCTATTGATTCTCTGCTGCTTTTGGGACGTTGTAGGTTGGGCTGAAAATTTCTCATGAGTGAAAATTAATTATCACTATTTTTATAAGTGGTTGAGACCGCCCAAATTTAATTTCGGCATTCCATCTCATCCCAGGCGTAAAGATCGTTACAGTTCCTCTATCTAATGCCAGCGAGGCTTTTTTGAGTTATTTTGTTTGATTTTTGTTTTTTAATTTCAATGCTAATGACAGCCATCCCACACAAATTGTACTTATATTCCGACACTGGGGAAGAACATTTTACTAACCTGCTCTCTCATCCATTTACCAAGTGTATGCCGGCTGATTTATACAAACTACCAGATAACTTAAATACTAAGCCCAGTAAATCGTCTCACTGCAGGTTGTGATCCCACCATAAAGCCAAGTAATCTACTCTTAAATCTACTGAACTTTTGTCAGTGCTTTGTAAATGTAATGTATGCATGATGGTTTTTTTTTTTTTGTTTTTTTTGTTTTTTTTTGAGGTTTGATTCTTCTGCTGTTGCTGAGTGTTGTTGATCTACTTAAATATGTAAAACTCCACAAAATAAGACTGCTGGAAAAGGATTATCTAATGATGAAAAAAAGAGAGAAAAGAAAGATCAACACTCTGAGGCTTGATTAACAAGTTTTGTTCAGCCAGGCTTTAATGCAGCTTTTCCTCTGCCACACTGCATGGATTATAGATTAATGCTGAGATATAAATTTTGGCTACGCTGAAAACAATCTTCTAAAAGATGCAATCATCCAAACAGCATAATTATTGTTCCTTGGACCATGGGAGCTAAAATGCCACCTGAATCTGTATCAGTTGAAAGGGATGAATGCGCCTTGACAAAAGTGATGTGTAGACTTGGAGACATGAACAAGAAATACACTGAGCTAATTGTTAAATAATTCAGGGCTTGTGCGATAGAGGGACATTTAAAATTTCCCATCCTGCTTTGCGGGATACAGCAAGTTGACCATGTAATTGGTGCACTGCTGGAGCCTGTTGCTTGCATTCTGATTCAGTATGTAAATTGATATCCCTCTCATGTGGCTGAATCACAGCTGGCTGTAAATGTTAACTGGGTGTTTCACTGTCAAGTCAGTGAGGGAAAGTGCTTCAGGTTAACTGTCTTCTCTCCCTCTGTAGCAAGCCATTCTCTCACACCTGAAACCCACCTGATTTAAAAACAGTTTATCAGCAAGTGACTTAAAATCTGCTGTGAGCATCTCAGAGTGTGACAAATCCAGATTATGTCATGCTTGACAGAAAATGCCTGAAAACAAACAGCAGTCAAGACGCATAATAGATTTTTAAACACCTTTAGTTATGCACCCTCTTTCCTGTGTTATTTCCCATCTGCGGATGCATGCAGCTCTAACCAGTGAGCCCTGCATTCCTGCAAGCATCTATCTTTAATCATACAAAGTCAAACATGGTCTTCCACCTGGGCCATCAAGCATTTATTTGGCAGCAAAAGGGGAATCACATCAGGCCAAGAGAAATATTTAGCCTTCCAAAGTCTCAAGCAGAGCTTCTCTGCTGCACTTTCACATATTTCTCCTATAGAGAAATCTGTCTTTGGTGGCCACTATACAACTATACTTACAACATGGACAGTTCTACTTGGCCAATTAAGGGATATTTTGACTCACACGGTTCCACTCTACTCTGATCTCCCATTACTAAATTAATAGTTGGGAGTAGGGCTGGGCGATATGTACAAAATCAAAATATCACAATATTTTTGGACTAATACCTTGATATCAATATTATGACAATATTTTAGGGATGACTATTAGTGCTGTCACAAAACATTTACGCAATGAGATTTTTGATAAACAGTCATTAGTAATGTGGATATGTCCAGCAGGTAGAGGGAAATAATAGAAAACTACAACAAACTTCAGAAGAAAATTGCATCCCTTTACTGTAATGCAGCCTTTAAACCAGGAAAAGACAATACATGTCATACCACCATATTATAATATCCAAAATCCCAGTATCCAGTCTCATATCACGATATCAATATAATATCGATATATTGCCAAGCCTTAGTTGAGTGTATTGTTGTGCTTTTCAGACACTATTTTGCTGACTGGTTATGTACCTGTGATATAACGCCAAAAAAGATAAACTGCATTTTTTTTAGATAATAACTGCGATGTGGCCTGTCATCATGGTGCATGATGGGATGTGATGTCAGGACTGATTGCCAAAATGAATCAGCCTTGACATCTGAATGAAAAATGCCTTGTAATTTTAAAGTGCCTTTGTTTCCTGAGAGAAAACTCTTCTGTTTTGCAACATCCCTGAAGCAGTTTGGTTCACGTGTCACCACATTAATCTCCTTTAAGTAGAGATAGCTATGTGCCGGCTTTGGGGACGTCACTTGAACTTTACTGTGCCTGATTGTCTGACTTGTGCTACAGGAGGTCTTTCATAATTAGCTGTAGTGTCTTGTGTATCTAGCTATTATCTGGTGTAATCTCCTCTTTTTCACACTAGCTTCATTGTAACAAAAGGTCATGAATCTGGACAGCAGTGCTTTTAACCTTTATGAAATTAGTGATTACATGTTTTGTGTTAAATTATTTTTATATTAGTTTTTCGGGGTTTGCATACAAATAACAGCATTACCAAACATCATAATATCAACAACTACATTCACTCACTAATTCATGTACACATTTACTCATGCAATTCTATGTACACTTGAGGAAAAGTACTGCACCATAATGTTAATACATGTTATTATTAAGTTGTACTGCTCCAGAGCTTGTCATGTGACATGTCATCTCATTCTTGTCCAATTTCCCCCCCCTCATTTTTCCACTGGAAAATTTGGTTCCATTTTCAAAAACTTGCAATGTATGAACTTTTAAATGAGGGTTAAAATGTTTGCAGTGTTTTGTATACTTTTTATTTACATCTACACCGACTCATTATTAATCATCTTGGTGAATATGCAACCATCACTACACTTGTCTACTCCTATTTCTAATGTTTTTTACATTTCCAAAAAGAATGAAATATGCACACTTTCCATATGTCACTGAGTACATTTCTGTCCTTTTTTCATATTCTTGCCTCATGTATTATATATCCTCACTGTAAATGTATACTGAATAACTTAAAGTTTTCAGTTACCATTATATCTACTGTAATTATGCTAAAGTTCTTTATGGTTGCTCACAATTTTGAAAGTAAGTGCAGAAGAGAGGGCTTGTCATGTAGCCTGAAATAACAAGAGTGCTTTATTGAGGCACACAGTGTATGAAAGATTGATGAAATTAAATGTTCAAGATGGCCAGTTATAATCTGATTGAGGGAAGTGTCTCTTTGTGTGTGCATGCATGTGTATGTGTATATGTATAGGTGTTTGTGTGTGTGTGTGTGTGTGTGTGTGTGTGTGTGTGTGTGTGTGTATAAGTGGGTGAGTCAAATGGGAAGACATGAAGTAGTATATATTGATATACTGCGTGGGGGAGGTGGCTGATTCAGAGATGGCCGCAGGAAGGCAGAGCAGAATTCTAATAATGCTGCATGTGGTGCCAAGGGGCCAGAACACCAAAAAGCAAGCTCAAGTTTTTTTTTTTTCGCCAACATTATTCAAAAGAACTCACTGCAGAGAGCCAACATAACAGTAAAGAAGAGCTTAAGATGAAAAAAAAAAGAAAAAAAAACCCATAGCTGTGGGAGTACTACTCATGTCTTTGTTATGGCTGTTGCTGTGGGTGGCTGTAGTGTCTGAGGGTGAAATAGAAGCCGGGTATCAGTGTCATAATATATGTACAAGAGGCACGTGAGCACCGCTGAGCACTTACCCCAGGACATGAGGGTTAAAGTAGCTCCATCAGTGCCTGTAATGGTTTGTTTGGAGGACTTCGTGCATCTCTGACAGCAGCTGACCTGATTCATGAGAGAAGGATCAGATTCTCACTAAGTGGAAGAGTAATACTAGTTTTGCTGGAGGCTGGGCTGACAGCTGGCACTTTTCAACAGAAAGTACTGCGCACTGCTCTTGCAAAGACGGGTGTTTTCTTTCTTTTTTTTCTCTGTTTTTTTATGGAGATGAAACAATTGTAGTTTGTATATTGTTTGATACTGTTTGTAGGATCTCAACAAAAGGCCAAGGGACGCTGACCCCTCAGTAATTATTTGCGGGTCGGGTCGGCATGGCGACATGCTGTCCTGGGATCCAAGAGGAAAGGGAGCGCTTAGCAGAGTCGTTAGAGGAGGATGCATTTACAATGCAAACATCACGAGGCGCCGAACAATAATGAATAACATTCCTGCCTTTTAAATCGCAATGGGCACAACTAATTGGCGGATCAATTTGACCCAAAGCGATTGGACCTTCTCTCTAATTAAACACTGATCTGTTTTGTTTATTCTGTTCTTTTGAAAATTTTAGTTTAAAGAAGAGTGGTTATGTTTGTTGCCTCATTTTTTTTGTCAACACTTTAAAAAAAGAAAAAAGAAATGGGGCTCTTTCACATTCATGCAACCAGCTTTCAAATTATTGCTTCATCAAAAGATTAAAGTAGAGCAGCATGCAAAGCACTAAAAATACTTAAGACAATTGTAATCCCCAGTAGCTAATGATATTATCATTCCTTAGGTTGGTTGTAAATTGTGCTATCTTTATTTCATTTATGCTTATTGTCTCAGCAAAGTGTCATTGGCTTATTTTTGCCCTGGAGAGAAAACCATGGATTCCCACTCGCTTCAACTCAGCACAAGTAGTTGATGTATAATTTATGCTCATAATGAACAGCCTTTAACATATTCTATATCTTAATACAACTTGTTTTCCCCCCATGGTCTCCATCATTAAACTTGCATAGTGATATCTTTCTAATTGGTGCTGAGGAACTAAGCGACACACTCATGCTTGCCCCCATTCCCTTGGCTTGGAGTCTCTGAGCTTGTTAAAGATGTGAAGAGAGGGACTCCACTTTGCTCTGTGTGTGTGCGTGCGTGTGTGTCTGTGTGTGTGTGTACACAGGACTTTTGGAGGCCCTGCTGGTATTGTCACCCATGGCATTTCTTTGAGAGCAACAGAAAGTGTTTTGAGGACTTTAAGACAAGGCTGTGACGACCCCCAGGCGACTGTTGCATTCAAAAAAGGTATTCAGAGACCCTGACGCTCACGAAAAAGCAGTCATTCTGCATGTAGCACCATCCCAGAGTATTGACTGATGCTACATAATGATTAAAAGGCGTCACCTTGAACTGAGATTGCATGTTGAGGAAATTTACATCTAAATTGGTCCTAGCCTACACCTTGTCTCTCTTCATTTTGTCGGAGTGAACTGACCACCAGGACACAAAAATAGGCCAATTAACCAATAACAGCCTGATGGAAAGGTGCTCTCTGTGCCTGATAGCAATTAGGCTCAAGGTAGGTGAAGTGAAACGAGCTCAGAACAGAAGTGTGTGGGGATGACAAGGGGGAAAAAAAAGAATAAAGAGATGGAGGAGGAGAAAGAGAGCTGAGCGCAGAGCAAAGGAGAGGAGCTGGAAGCTTATTCCCAAGTGGTCTGTCAGTCAGAAGGAAGGCTTTATTTAGAGGGTGTAATTTTATTATTTGTGTAACTCTACGGGGAATCATCTTCCTGTCGAATCCTTTGCTTATTCCCCACCGCTGTGGAACTTCTCTAATGAAATACATTTATCATCTGCAAAATGGCAAACGGGCAGATGAAACTGTCTGTTTTGCTGGGTATAATTGCCAAATCTCCGTCTCTTTTTTCCTCCGAATGCGCTCACCTCTCCTTTGCTGGTATTGACAGCTTAATAATTTTGCCTGTGCAGTCTAAAATTAACTTGATCTTATCTGTCAGGAGTCCTTTGTAGGTATTGATTTAAGATATTAGGCCTGTCAGTATGCATACAAAAGGTGCCGCGTGACAGTTTTATTGCTGTTTCACAGTCATTATATACCTTTAGTCTGATGGGAGTCAGGAGAGACTGGGGATTCAGCCTGTGTGCTGATCACTGAAACTCTTCCCTGTTTGATTGCCCGACTCCCCAGTAGTTATTAATTATCAAGAGCATTTCTCTCTTGGTTTGATTTTTTTTCCATGCCTGCTGTTTCATCATTTTCTGTCTGAGTGCTGTTTCTGAAGATCTGTTGTGTAAGCGCTCAAAGAGACGAAGCCTCAAACTGATAGAAATATTCACTTTTAATATTACAGTAAACCCCCATCTCACAGAAGGCCTTTCTGCTGTCTTTTGACATGCTTGTTATCTAT
>OMKZ01034348.1:0-10868 GCA_900302535.1 Neoniphon sammara | reverse complement strand
GAGTGGGGCGGGGGGGACTTTATGCTTTATGGCTCAGTCTGGGTGACAGTGGTAGTTCTGATGAGGTTAACCACTTAGCCAAATGGACTGCTCTCTGTATGTCTGACTCTGTTTCTGACAACAAATCCAGAGCTAGCCCACCCAGGTCAAGGTCAAAGAGTCAAACAGGATTGCAGGAACTCATTAGCTATTGACATTCCAAATCATTCTATTAGTAGTCACTCTAATCAGAGAGAAACAACCCACAGACTTACCCTGCAGGACCACAGACCCTCTAATCATCAATTAGGGAAATTACTGTCTGTGGACTGAGGGGTTAGTTGTGGTGAGTCGTAATGTCACAGATTTCCCATTAGGTGGCAGCAGACAAACAACCAGGGCGGACAACATATTGAGCTGTTTCCTTTTCCTTTATGGCAAACATTCCTTTATGGCCACTGACCATCACAAAAGACTTATAGAGACTTTGATTATGTGGTGAAACTTTGGTTTCCCCGTCTTCCAGGAACCTGAGACATCCTTTGTGTTTACTGGCAGGCTTATAGGGCTGATGCCAAAAGAAAGAACAATTTACTGCTTCAACAGTGGAAAGTATAGGAATGTTTTTTTCTTTGTATTTATTTTTCATTTTACTTAACTTTAATATAAAATTTAACATGTCTACTTTCATTTATGCAATTATGCAACTAGACATATAGCCTAGACATTAGACAACAGAATAACTGATAATCCAGCTGCAGAGACCAAAGAATAATCAAATGCAACAATGACATTTTGTACATCTATATAATAAGTTAAATGCTCTACTCATAGCAATGTCACTAACTTAACACTAGAGGTCAGTGTAAAATCACTTTCTTTGGATAAGTCAATAGCAATGTCTGGAGTCAAAGATCACACGTGCGCGGACACACACACACACACACACACACATAATGGTAAATACTATTTTTTTCATTTTTTTGTTTGTCCAAATGCATTAGATCCCTGGGTAACTTCACACAGACTAACCCAACTAAGCTCTGTCTGAAGTACACAGATAACCTTGAATTTCTTGAAAGAAAGAAAGAAAGAAAGAAAAAGACTTTAATGTTTAAAGTCCATGTGTAGTTGCCAAGAGACTGGTCTTAGCTGCACTGTCCCATGCTGAGAGGCACCAGTTTCCCTTTGTGGACTGTCAGAGGTGCAAGATGCCCTCAATTACAGTCTGCAGTGACTCAGGTTATTTAGACAATGGAATTTTCTCGCTTTTTCATGCTACTGTTCAAAGAAAATAAAAAAGAACAAACTATTAATTTAAAAGTGTGAGCTACATTCTGGACAAACATAAAGCACTTGGATTGTAGCTTGTTTGCCTCTCTTCTTCTTTTTCTTCCTCTCTACTTTGCTCCCTCTTTTTATACATATGTACATGTATTTTTTCCTGCACTGTGCAAATGGAAAAAGTAAAGCCTAAAAATATTCATATGAAAGCAACATTTAGTTCCTGGTATAGACCTAGATAAATCTTTCAATAAATATTTCTGTAATGACACTATTGTACAAAGCAGAGGCAAAACTTAGTTAATCAGTGTCATCTTGCAATAAACAATATCATCACTGTGTAAAACTTGCCTACTGCTGTTGGCTGCCTTGGCTGTTGTCCAGTTTCTACAAACAAAAACAACAGCAGACATTATTAGAACACACTAAATAATGAGGCTGAAGATAAACAAGATTTGAACTTCTCATATAGCAAGACATTCTGAGTAACATGATTAAAAGCTGTGTTGCACCAACAGTATTAGAAAGTTATTATTATTCTGTGCTGGTTAAACAGGCAAAAAACTGGCTCCTATGTGTGTGTGGGCGTTGTTCTGGTGCTGATGAAACACTGTCTGAAGTAAAATACTGTTGTCTAGGCTGAAGAAACACCAGCTACTTACAGACTGAAGGAACTGTATTTCTGAGCTGAGGGCCTCTCGCAGAAGCTCTAGCTCTCCCTCTTTATGCATTTCAAGCTCCTTCTTCAGTCTAGGAAACAAATGAAACCTGTGTCAGTCACTGAAAATGTAATTGCAAACCTATGAAAGGCCCAGCTTACTGCAAAGAGAAGCTTCAGCATTTTTGGTCTAATATATTAAGTTGAATTTAAACCTCAAGATGTTTTTTTTTTTTTTTAATTCTTACTTCCACATACTTTTTCTCCTTACTCTGTCTGTGTATCATTTTGATGTGTTTTAGTTACCTTGCTTTTGTTTTGAAACTAAATTGAACTAAACAACTTAGTTGAACTAAAGAAAAGGTTTCTCACACTTCCTACACATCTGGATAGACACAGAGAACATTTTTGAAAAGTTTTGTTCTTTAACAAAAAACACTACTGCACTGACACGAGGCAGGGCCTAGATGGCCCAAAATACTGCCCCCATCAGTTCTGCAGAGCCAGTTTGGCTTATTTGATGGTGAATTGTCAGTCCTCACCTTTGATGGTTAAGGGATGTTGAAATCAGAGGTAAACTACTTGTAGCTATAGACATTTTAACTGCTTTGGAACAGCAAATATGCTATTGTCAGTCACGGCATGAGGCTCCTATTCTTCAACACTTGTAACCGTTCACAACAAAATAAAACAGCTCATTCTAAACTTAATAAACCCCTCTGAATCATCTTCCTCTCATGTGAGATGTACATTATTCAAAACATATGTAAGGATATATGTTAATAGTTTTTCTGCATGCAAACATTTTTTATGCCCTTAATGATCCTTTAACAGTATGTATGTAATAAAATATGTAAAAATCCATACATGTTGCATGCCTGCACTGAAGATGTGACAGCTTTATATGTTTAAATGTATGAAGGGGATTTATTAAAAGTCTGTCTCTTGACTGTGACTTTTTGATTTGTAAAGATATAAATGCAGTACATTTTTACATTTGTTTTGATTGCATGTGTTGTTAAGCTTTGTACCTCAATTTAATACCTGCCTCTAATAAAAGCAAGGGGATTTTTTGTTGTTGAGGCAAACAGATGCCTGGGCTATGATCAAAGTGTAATGGTAGGTGTCTGAAGGATCTATACAGAGCTACACAGGAATCCAAGGCAAGCTGACTCTTTATTTCTTTTATTGGAAAGTAATGAAACAATAAAGCAACCAAGCTAAAATTGCATTTTCACAGTCTGAAAACCAACAGCATTGTTTCTTAACTTTATACTCTTCTGCGGAACTTGCAAATCATGTTTTTAGGACAGACGGTTTTTTAAACACAGAGGTATGATGTTTCAAGCAGCAAGACACCAACACTGAGAACTGGCTTTTGTAAAAACCAGGTATCACTGATATCATTGTTTCCCACAGTGCAATAATGTCTTAAAATGACTCCTCAGAATTTATTTGGCAGCAATATATCGATGAGGAAAATCTTTTACGTATTATCTTTAAGGATCGTTAATGCATTAATCTCAGAAAAGCCAATTCGTTTCTGATTACTTATTTTATTTTATTTTACTTATCAAAAAAATTACAGGCACAAATGGACTACTGCATTAACATGCGCTGCAATCTCAGGCGACTTAACATTTCTGCGGTGAAGCAACTTTTCTTTCACATATGCTATTGTGACAGTGTATTGCCTGTACCATGAGCCATCCCGTGTTTTGCACACTGAACGCTTTTTAAAAGGCCGTAGCACTCTTTCAAATTGACATGCATTCAATTTCCAACAATCAATAAGCAGAGAGTTAAATATGCGTTTTAAGGGGAGGCCTGCAGTGACTGAAGACAGGATTGATGGTTTCAGTTCAGGATGGATGATCATAAGAATGACTGAGAGGAGCCTCCTCCCCCATCTCTTTCCCTCTTCCACATCCTCAGCACTTCTGAGGCTAATCAGCCTGTGGGTAATGAAGGACCTATGTTTAACGACGCTGACGGATGAACAGCACATGCTAAGCGCACGCATGATTTAAGGCGACGCAAGGAGAGGGAGGGAAATGTAGACAGAAAGAGATGAGGAAAGCAAAGGACAGAAGATAAAGGCTATGTAAAACACAGTGAAACTAGTGCTTTATACAAGTGAGAGTGACGAGGAAAAAGAGGCTGAGTAAAACAGAAGTTCAGTAGTGAAAAATGTTATTAAAAAGCAGAAAACATCACGTGGATGTAGCTTTGAGGGTTTGCTGTGTACTTTACATATTTGCCTAGTCTTGTCTTTGTGGAGAAGCATGCGGCAACAAGGTGGGATAAAACTCTCCTACCACTGATGTTTCAAAAAAAGAGCTCCTCAACTCTGATTAATGTAGCACACACAAAAACATCAGCCTCAACAAGTGTTTGCTGTTGTTCACATTTGAAACTTTTGAAAACTCACAAAATCTACAGCAAAAGAGCAGTAGGTTCTTTCAAGAGGTGTGACTTGTTTGCATGATTCATTATTTGATTCACCTTAAAATCAGAAATCATGTTAGTTAGGTAGGACCCTTTTAATGCTCAGATACACTGAGTAATTGAGAACCTAAAAGACTCATTACTCTGTCATGACATTTTACGTGCATTAATTCTTTCTTTTGTCTTTCCTTTTTTAAGTCTTTATGTTAATCCATCAGCACATCCTGGTGTTTCCTATTACGTGTCCTCCAGAAACATTTCTGTTGTGTTGTAGGTTTCTTTGGTTGTGTTGTGTTTTATACTGTTTCTGTATTTATCACCAAAATATAAATTTTGGATCCTTGCTGCTACAGGTTGTGTCTCCTCTGCCTCCCTGCTTCTCTCTCCTTGCTCAGTCTGCATCCATCTGTAGCAGTTTCAAACTGCTGTTCATACAGCCTAAATAAGGCTGACCAATAAAAGCAAAACAGTCCTCATCGATTTCAAAATCTGGAAAGTAAGTATCTATTATCAGTTGTTTTGGAAAGATAAAATAAAAGATAGAAAGCTGAAACTTGTTGCCCTCACATCCTGTTGAAAGAAAGCCTCTGGGGAGCAGCAGTCAGCACAGAACAAAGAGAAGTCAGTTTTACAGCCTAAATTCAAAAATACTTCAATTGCCCTTCAAATAAAAATGAATGAGCACTACCTAGGTCATTTATGGTTCAAATACAGAATAAAAATTGCTGTTCTTCTGAATGGGAACTAGTCATGCAGAAAAACAGACAGAAAAATCTGTCTTTGCGGTAAGTAGCTTTCTAGTAGCTTACAGGAACAAGGTACCCCAATAAGGGCTCCCTGTGAGCTAAAATGCAGAGGTAGTGTTTTTATGTTTGCATAGCCATGCCACATAAAGGCTCCTGAACTTAGTCACTATTTACTATTTCAGTGTGCCCTGGGCATTTTTACAACGTAGTCTTCTCAACAGCAGATCAGTAAACCACTTACTAGGCAAACAGACTTCCTTGTTTGTGTGGTTCTTTGTAATTATTATTATCATCACTCTTATTACTAGTGCATTCAGCCATTTCAGAAGACAGATATTCCACATTGACTGCCTCATACCCATAACTCCAAGAAGTAATGACAAGGCATTACACAAGCTGAAACATCAAATATATTATATTGATGCAGGTACAGCTTACAGTGTGTGTGATACAATTATGTATTATGTAGACAGCTACCTATGTAAGTATACATAACCGATTGTTGTCCAACTTTGACAGATTGCTCGCTGTAGACAACAATAAGGAGAACAAGCCTTACTAGTATAATGTTAGCTTGCTAGTTCATCACTCTGACAGCATTAAAAAACACCAAGTGCTGTGTGATTTTTCAAAAAATGTATGTATTTGTTGGTAAGCAGTTGTACAAGCATTCAGTGTGAATGTGTAACTCCCAACCCCTCATTCATTTTCCCTTACAAGCTTCCCTGCATCAATCACATTAGACTTACTTTGTTTTTTTCTAGTTGTTGACTGAATGAAATATGCTACAGATCAAAGCCTTAATTAAACCAAATGGCCTTAATGTTCTGTTATTTACACTTCTGGTTCCAGGCTCCAGCCAAGATGGAGGGAGAGAGGAAGAAACATTGAAGGGAGGTGGCCATGCTGGTCTATTCAGCACTTCTCAGTATGATTGAATTCTACTGCACATAAATTACACCTACTATATAATGGGCTTGCAGGAATGCTGTGTAGTTTTGTGTTGTTGCAGCACGATCTCTGTGGTCTGTGCCAGCATGTTGTAATTTCCTTTTCTCAGTGCATTCAACAGCACGCAAGTGAACTCAGCTATTAAGACTACCTAATGAAAGGCATTTTACCAGTTATATTACAGAAAATTGGTGAGGTGAGTATTGTGGCTGCAGTTCTGTACACCAGGCCTTGTGACAGCCTTCACAAGAGGCCTAGGGTGGACACACAAAACTGACATTTCCCCAGCTAATTAAACATCACAGCTGCTCTGCCAGCTATATTTAAAATATCAGGACGCTCTGAGGAACCCTCAGAGAAGAACTGTGGTGTGATACTTTTTACCTTTGTGTCCTGATTTTGTATAACTGCCTAACTGCACACTTGGGCTCTTTTAAAACAGGCCTACACACATTTCTCTACAGAAGGGCATTTTTGGTTGACTGCTAAACAGCTTACCACTGCTTTTACACTTACTGGCTATATTTTTTCACCTCCATGTTTTACTTTTAGTTTTAATGGTTGTTTTTTTTTATTGCAGCAACTACTTGTAACTTAAAGCAGTGGTGTCCAATCATGTGTTATGGAGGGCCGAGTGTAACCAGGTTTTCATTCCAACCAAAGACTACAGCAGGTGATTGCACTGATTCATTCCTCCTGTCTGATTGAAAGTGTGTTAATCAGTGAAATCATCACCTGGTGCAGTCTGGAATGAAAACCCGCATACACCTGGCCCTCTGTGTCACATGATTTGACATCCCCCCGCCCCACTCAAAGGACTTAAAAGTACATTTATTACACTTTTGTGTTATTTAAAATAATCATAATATATAATTGTGACTAAATCTGGAATATTGTGTGTGTCTGTATGTGCACATTTACAGCCTGACAGTTGATGATGCTCACCTCAGACAGGTGCTGTCAGTGAGAGGTTTCTGACTGACAATCAGGCTCTGCGCTCTCAGATTTTCTGTCATTGCTTCAGCCTCACTCAACTGGTGATCCAGGTCTGTAGTTAAAGATAGAAAATCAACAACAAAATAAATTCCTTAAACAATATAGAGACATGGTTCTTTGGAAATTCATTCACTGGACCCACAGAAAAGAGGAGATGGAACTCAGTTTGCATTATACAGCAGAATAGACAGGCGGCTCTTGGAATCTGGTGTGGCAGAAGAAGTTCGTTATCATTCAAGGACAGGGGAAAAACATTTGTAAGTTGTTTGTACTTGTTAAACAAATCATAATCATCAACGGTGGGCCTCAACTGTGTGGTGAAATGCAAAAGCATTTCAGGAAAAATATTTTTGTGCAACACTTTGCGGTTAGGTGAAGGTGTGATGGCTTAAGTGGAAGGTGTATGAAGCCAAGCAAGCCTGGTTTACTGCACAAGCCAAATCTTTGCCAACGCTTTCTGTTGTCATTAGTCTGCTATCCTTACAATGGCTCTTATTGAAGTAGAGCACATGGAGAGTGGAAATTACTGCAATATAAGAGCCTATGGGGGTGGGGTGGGAGTGGACAGGCGTGGAGGGTCTATCCAATAAGTTAAGGTCAGTCTTCCCAAACACGGGTTTTGGCAGCCTAGAGGGTAAAGAGATGAGCTGCAATATCAGTTAGAGTCCAGCATCGTCTGGGACAATCTGAGGATAAAATGAAATAGAAACACTTGTTGTTCACAAGGAGCTGTTCTGTGACCGACAGTATAAGGCTGTGTTTGTGCACAGCAGCTCCAAAGTGTGCATGTAAATGTATTTTAATGATTTTCGAATTTTTCTAAACTTTTACTTTGCTGTAATACAGTTTACAAGGCGGTTATCAGTCTGATTTCATAAAATATGTTTCTTTTCTGTTTACCTTGTTTTGGTTCTATGAAATAGGCTATGTTAAATAAAATATAAACTGACTGATTGATGATGTAGTTCATCAAGTTGTAAATCATGACATAGCCTAAATAGCCTGCAGATCATAAGATTACATACAGGACAGAGGGTGCAGTGGGGCGGTGGATGTACTTGATGAACAGGGCAGATGCGACTAATCCATCATTTAAGTCTTTCTGAATACATTTTGTAGCGCAAAAGTTCAAAGCTCCAAGTGTCAAACCGAACCAGCTGGATGATTCTGTCTGAATGAAGCAGTAAAGTGGTTCAAACGTCATCAGTCGCAAGCTTTTTTCTGGAATGAAACGAGAATCAGCACAGTGCTTAAAAAATCCCCTATTGAGTTTGAAGCAAGCTTTGGAGCCTCGGCGTCATACTTAACATCACTACCAGAAAGGAATAGTTAAAAAAACTGTCTTTCTTATGTTTGCATGGGATACACTGTTGTAATGTGTTAAGTTATATTGCAATGATACTATAATCAATGAGAAATTCCCATACACCATTATGAAGGTTTCCAAGGAGCCCAGCTAATGAACATCTGAGCTGAGCACAAGACACAACCACCTTGGCAAATCAGTTGGATATAAGATATTAAAACATAGCAGATGATCAGTGTGAACAAATACTTGTACATTTTGCTTACTTACCAACAAAACAGCAGTGACTGTGTATTAAAGGGCATAAACTGGCAAAGTGATGGCTTGCTAAAGCCTTCTGTTGAAAAGGGGCTTGTAAGCTGAGCTCTGCTGGAAAAGAGCACCCCAAGCTATCACACAAAAATCAAACATAGGGATATTGTAGGTATTACCACCCAGTTTCATTTTAATTTCCAGATCCAGCGATCAAATCCAAGCTGTGGTTTGCTGTCAGCATTACTGCTCAGCTACATCTGCCCTAAAAATCATCACAAGCTTTTGCTGACGCTTGAGATGTGTAGCAGCATTGTGTGTGCATTTTCAGCACCATGGACAGCACAAGATCAATCTGACATAAAACGCTCTTTTGGTCTTTACCTTTTCTAATGTTATCCAGGCCTTTTAGTTCCAGCTGCGAAGCACTCTTCTCCTCCTGCATGGAGTTCATACGACTATTCCTGTGGCTCATGAGCTCCATCTCTGCTTACAGAGGTACAACAAAGAGCAGAGGAAAGAGGAGAGGTAGCTTTGTTACGCCTCAGGACAGATAGAAAGTTCATTACCAGGAGGGCTGGGTTTTATATTGAATTTATATTGACACTGCACAGTGAGAGAAAACATTATCTATACTGCAAAGGCTGCAATGTGGGCATTTTTAAAATTCATTTTTAGTACAAGTAATCAGTGAATGGGGTTCCCTGGAGACAAAAATACTATATATAATGTGAGGAGACTGGTGTTCATTGGCAAGTCCAAAGGGAGCTATTTCCTCAGTCTTGTAGAACTACTGAAAATGGCTAAAATCACATCAAAGTGTAATTTAGAATTAAAACGTGCTAGGTTTTAAAATTACACTACATTGCATCGCCATAAACCATCATAGCTGCAGTTTCTGCAAAAATTATCTCTATATATTATTTGGCCCATGCCAATGTGCTGGTAAAAATTTACTATGTACAAAGTATATATTGATGGCGATTGTAAATGCGCTTCCTCATATTTCCACTATTTTTTCTCCTTCCACACTTTGTCATTGAAGTAATTTTCATGCTCCAAATGGAAAACATTTCACTTATTAAACTTTGTCGATGGTAGATTGTTATTATTTTGTCTTCAGCACACTCTCTAACTTTCAAGATGTTTTACTTTTTGCTAATTATTTTGCCACACACATGAATGGTGGAACGTTCGAAACTAGCGTCTCATTAGTAAAGCTGAGGCCAGGTGTGCTAGAACATGAGCTGCACAAAACTTCAATGACATGATCAAACGAAGAGTTTCAGGCCTCTTCACATTTATAACTGAAAACTTTATTGTTTCATTATTTCTCTCTTCATCAAGCTGAGAAGTCAACCATTAAAAGCACATTGGCACACAACTTAAATAATGGTATCATGGTAACTAAGGCAGACAAACACACACACACACATGCACGCACGCACGCACACACACTTTTATACACTTATGATACTTGCCAGAACTGTGTCTATGTGCACAGTTGTTTATAATTTGTTTCATCCAACTGAGGGGTCGGATGGGTAGGCTTTACCACGAGACAACACTACGAGTGCCAGAAACCAAAGATTATTGTCTTACCTAACAAAAATTGGTGTTTTACTCAATACTAGGTCACAATTCCAAAGTGTCTTTTATTTTGCTACCCATACAGTTATTTAATAGGGAATTATAGTACTAAATCACACTGAATAACACTAACCCCACTCTACTTCAGCGATATACTATGTCATATCAACATGGCAGCAAAATAACTGATCTAGTGCAATGTTCCTTACATACATACCCAGGCATGTAATCTTCTTAAAGGCAATGTATTTTGTGAGGATCTATACACAAAAGACAATGCACTGAATTCTGTACTTTGTTGTTCATTCTGATTATTCAAATGATAGGAGGTCTGAAATGAGCATAAACAGCTACTTCTGCTTTATGTAAAATATTTGTGACATAGCAACAAATTTTCTCTGTTCTGATCATCTGTGATTGTCCACTGTAATGCATAAGTGATTACACCACAAGAACAGTTTTATCACCTTTGTTTAATGATTCCACCTTCTTCTCCAGCTCTTGAATCTCAGACAGTGTCTGGCTTTCAATCACAGTCTCTCTGTTCCCACAAATAGTGAAGTCACTGTTGAACCTCTCGATCTCTTGTAGGAACTTTTCTTCTTCTTCTTTAAAATCCCTCTTTATGTTACCCTGATATGAATTGACAGAATAAGGT
>OMKZ01034347.1:0-14713 GCA_900302535.1 Neoniphon sammara | reverse complement strand
TTACAGTGTACTGCTGATGCATACTTATTAGCTTTTAGTTTCCTTTTCCTTGAACTGATTCAGTTAGAGCTAATGACAAGGAGGCTGAGACACGGAAAGACGAGTGTGTGTGTGTGTGTGTGTTCTTGTACTTCTATTCTTGTGAGGACCAGAATGCTGTTTTTAACCACAGAGTGGGGACATTTTTGGGAAGTGAGGACATTTTGACCGGTCCTCACAACAACAAAGGCAAATTGTGACTTATTGGTTAAGGTTAGGGTAAAGGTTTGGGTTAGGGATGCATTGGTTATGGTTAAGATTAGAAAAAGGCTGTAGAGACACACAGAATGAATGGAAGTCAATGTAATGTCCTCACAAGGATAGAAGTACAAGGATGTGTGTGTGTGCACGCATGTGTGTGTGTGTGCGCACGTGGATACGAGTTTGAAAGGAGTCACACTGAAAAAGGGCAGGGCAACTGCACCCTTTTTTAATAGATGTGCTTGTTGCACTCGGTGTATGAATGTGAGTCAGTGAATGTCAGTTGTGTGTGTGTGTGTTCATGTGTGTGTGTTTGAGACAAAAGGAAACATGGGCTCATATGTGTTGAGCCCAAGAAACAGAGATGCTTCTTGTGTGTGTCCATCAGGATTTAGTTTTGGCTCAGTCAGTACTTTTTATTTTGAGTTTTCAATTTTTTTGTTAAATTCAGTTTTCAGTCTGGGTGTTGTTTTAATGTCAGTTTTTTAATGTTTAGTTTTAGTTTAGTATGTATTTTGGTAGATATTATATGTGTTTTTAAAGTATAATGACATAAGTTCAGATCGGGTATTTTTTTCTATATTTTGGCAATAGGTAATAATTCAATACAAACCACAAAATTACAAATTTAAAATTCATTTACATGGATTTTTCTATTTCTGTTTAGACACATATCTCAAAATTCTTTTTACCCTGCACATTGAAAAAATGCTTGGTTTTACAAGTAGACAAGTAGACTTAGGTCAGCTTTAGTTTTCCATAAAATCTGTGTGTTTATTTATTTATTTATTTATTCCTTCATTCATTCATTTTTTCATTTATAGTGTTTTTAGTTTTTAGTCTTTTTTTTTAGTTTATACTGCCGTGTTTTGAGAGAGAGAAGGAAAGTGTGTGTGTGTGTGTGTGTGTGTGTGTGTGAGATGTTGGAGCTGTTCAGGGAGGACGGGTTGCAGTCTCTGTCTTCATCTCTCTTTTCATTCTCGCTCCATGTTTTTTGGCTTGTATTGCTGTAATGAGAACACACACAGCCTCCGGCCTTGAGCAGCAGATACACCACAGGTGGTTTTCATATCGAACAGTGAAACGTGGATTGTTACACAAAGTTCATTCTGGACTATTTTTGGCTTTGCAGCAGTCTTACAGTTGAGTTAAAACAGCAACAAGTGAGTCTTTTTCACTGTAATGTCAGGTACTCTTGATCGCTGATATAGAGACCTCCAATCCATGGCAGTTACAGTCAATCTAAATTTAATTTTGTAAGGCTCTTGACATTTTTGGGATTATGTTTTGGACTCACATGGAAAAGAAATTTTGCCTGATATGTGGAAACCTTGCAACTAAATTTTTTTTGTCTAACTTGATGTAAAAGTTTCCATGAGTCAATATTATGAACCGAAACCCACTGTTTCATGTCAAAATGCATGTTTGTCAAAGCATTTTTTTCCCCACTCCTTAAAAGTTGAGTTTCTACAGACGTCGTCATCTGACAGCTGTGACATTAGTTGTTTTTATTATCAGAAACTGATCCCCAATTAAAACTGAAACCCTTAAAGTATCCTCTGGTCCATTCAGGGGATTGGTTATGGACAGCTCACAATTTAAATAAAAACAACATGTGGAGGCAATGTTTTTTGGGAACTCAAACATTTGATTTGCAGCATTGAACAGTGATATAACAGAGAAATCACCCTTTGTACCAAAACAGGGAACAAAATGATCAGATGGCTCGAAATTGCTTTGAAAAGCTGGGTGTAAAAGTGTGTGCTACTGCTGGGGATCAAATTTTTTTCTATTTTCTAGCTGTATTGATTCAGGAAAGTTGACCGAGCATGTATGCTGGTTTCCACTGCTGAAAATGGAGAGCCTTTTTCATTCACTGTCTTTGACTTGTATTTTCATAGATGATCAGGGGATTCCAACTGGCGACAAGCCTGCTGATTACTGCCGTCCCAACTCTCCTCCCTTTGACACAAACGTGCCTTCACCTTTAGCACAGATCAGTGGGTGTCTTTTGAAGTATTCCGACCTGAAATTATACTGAACAGGCAACAGGTGTTAAAGGAATACACCAGGATTTTGCGAGATTATCCCATTAGTCCACTTGCCTGTTAAGTGAAATGAACAAAGGCAGAAAGATCAGCCTTATCTCAAACCCTAACCTTGCATTTTCTCAAAAGTGAACTACCTGATAAAATAATTAATCTTAAATGATTTGCAGCAAAGACTGACAGTGTTGTGCAGGAAACTGGTAAAAGTTATACAAAACATGATAGAAAACTAGAAGAGTGCCCTCAGTAAAGTTCAGCTCTGCACCAGGTGTATGTGGGGACACAATTTCTATATAAAGTACATAGTTGTTATAGCTTTGTGCCACAACAATAGAGGGTGAGAGGGGTTTTCCATGATGGCTTTGATCATGTCCTTCCTTCAAAGACCTGAGAAGAATATGCAAATTAGTCCGCCGACTTATGAAACAGCGACGTCTGTTTTACACTTACACATTTTTTTACAGCTGATGTCTGTCGCCACGGCTTATGTGCCCTTGAGCAAGGCATTTAACTCCCAAAACTGCTCCAGTGGAGCTGCTCAGTGGCCAACAGTGCAGACTGTGGTTGTACTGGGCAGCTCCCAGTTGTGAATATGTGTAACTGTGTGAATGTGAAGCAGGGCGTTGCTGAAAAAGAGCATACGTGCTCAGCAAAACCTTTCCTAATAAAAATAAATAAATAAATAAATAAAAATACAACGGTGAAGCATCAGGGTAGAACCTATTTTAACCCCTGCTTGTTGACAGATTCCATCAGCCTTTGACACTTTTTACAGTGTTGTTCTTCCATGTGTCTGCTCTGTGTTTTGTTGGCTTTCTTCATCAACAGTGTGTTTTATAAACTCACCCAGAAAGTGCAACGCACCTCCTGGATTTTTTCACCCGCAGCCAGAGCGAAGAAAGACACACTAGGATAAAAAAATAGCTTATTAGGCTGATAGGCCCAGTACTATGTGGAGAGAGAGCGATGGTTGAGCGAGCTAGACAATGAATGGAGAGAGGGAGCAGAAGTAGTGAGAACAAATGTTTTTCAAAGTTTTTGAATCACTGCAACCACAAGAGGTTCTTCCTCATGTAGTCATAACTGTGCACCAAAGATTTTAGGCTGATAGGCCCAGTAATTTGTGAGATTAGCCTGACCAAACACATAATCTCCTGGTGGAGATAATAGCAACATTTTGGGCTATCCATGACTGTTTTTTGGTTCCATATGAAATGAAGCTGGTGGGCAAAGAGAGACAGTGTACATATAAAAATCACTGCACAGCAGATGGATACATTCACTTGAAATACAAATGTGGCTATATCTGTTATGTTGAGTTAGTGTTATTTCATTTTTTAAATTTGTAAAACTACAGGCCACATAATCAAAACTACTGTTAACTGCTTTTAACTAAAAAGTAAATCCTCTTTCTTTGGATTATGCATGTTACATACTGGCACTTAACATAGTGTATGCTGATGTTAGCATGGAGCTGTGAAACCATGTGATCTACTGGTTACACATGGATGATTCTGATGTCTATATGTTGTCATCACTTCATCAGTCGGTCAATACATGTTGACAACAGTGTAGCAGTGAACTCACTAGCCCGATTCGGCAGAAGGAGATTACTGCATTGTTTACAGAGGCATTCGTCTCCTGTGCTTGTGTTTATTAAGCCAAAGCATGACAAAGACAACTATTTTGGTGATTGACTCATGGTAACTTTGAACCACTTTGAATCTAAATCAGTATTCATGTACAACAGCTAAGCTTTTTGATATGTAACGCAAACCTGAATACTTTTTCATACCAGGGTGCTTACGCAAAATGACATCAAACAGGAGCCCATGGCTTAATTAAAATCAACTTCGTGGTCCAGAACATGAAAAAGTTTGAAAATCCCTGATTCAAACCAAGCATCTTTTTCTCCACAAACATTCTATTCCCCCTCCTTTCCTGGTTATTTCTCCTTTTTGCCTACATTTCAGTCCTACTGTGAGGGAGGAGGCGGCGTTGTGGCCCTAATGCCAAACAGATTCAGTTTCTGCTCATTCTCAAAGTTTCTTTCAGATGGTCTATTCCTGGACAGAGCTCCCTCCTCTTGCCTTTCATCTGTCAACATCTTGTGTTCGAGGGAAAAGAATGTTGGCCTTGAGACCAGACACTCTGTACGACTACTCTTTATGCTTCATTTATCCTGGGAAGGTTTGCTGAACATGCATGCTCTTTTTAAGCACTGGCCTGCTATGCACTTGTACAATTACACATGTTCGCCCAGTGGGAGCTGCACAGTGCAACCACAGTCTTCTACTGCTGGCCACTGTGCAGCTTCACTGGAGCAATTAGGGATCGAGTACCTTGCTCAAAGAAATAATCTGCAACATCTTCATATAAATAAATGTCTGCTTTGCTACTCTATCAGTGATTCGTAAACCACAGCATTCAGCCTGTACCCAGATCATGAAAGCTTTTACATTGTTTGAACCAGTACACAACCAGTAGGGCTGCATAATAATGGAACAAAAATAAATAAATAAGATAATCCTGATCATTTGTCTTGGTTTCAGGAAGCACAGACATTTTGTTTCCCTTTACATTTTAACATAAAACACTTTTTTTCTCAGTGAAAGCTAGAAAGTTTTCTTTTCACTTTTTCTATCTTAATCTTACTGTGGTCCATATATATAATTACCTCCTCAACCCTAAGGAAAAAACTTTACACAAAATCTGTAATTGCTTGTTGCCATCTAGTTTAAAACCAAAGTGACTCCAAATGACAGACAGTGATCCACTTTTTTGGAACTTAATCAGCATTTGCAGAATTTTCCCCTCTATTAGTGATGGGCGTATTGATTCTTTTCAGAGAATCAGTTCCTTTGAGTTGATACATGTAAATGAATTGAACCTTTCGAACCTTTTTTGATACTTTTGGCAAAACATGGTGTCAGTTTCTCTGTGACACTCCATTATAGTACATACACATTCGACTGCCAGTGCTGCCCTCCCCACAAAACTTCTCTTCAATGCATTACCAGTCATCATGTATAAGTTTAAGTTAATAAAGATAAATACTCATTTTAATGCACTGGTGATGTAAGTTCAATACGATGTTACAGAAATATCACTGACCAACACTCTGTCGTTTTATTTTTATCCGACACTTAAGAGTCATTCAAAAAGATTTGTTCGTTTATTTTTGCCCATCACTTCTCTCTATTGTTGGGCTGACCCATTCTTTTCCATTTTGCTTGTCACTTTGTTTGCCCAAAATTGTTGTTTAAAATCTTTCCTTGCCTGCCTCTCAGACATAATTTTGTCACAATGATGCAATTTGCACATTAAGAAGTTTTAATTAGTCAGATGTAACAGAAGTATTTAATATACCAAATTGGGACTTTAAGAGAAATTAAAAATACAGTAAACACTTCAATATCACAAATTTAGTAATTATGAAGAAAGGAAAGCCAGGAAAAATACTCTGTTGCATTGAAAGTGATGCATTTTGTTACTCACACACCCACATATATTTTCCCAGCAAATCAAATGCAAAGGAACAGTTGAGTTGACTTACCGTATTGGATTCTTGTTTCAGGGCACTCGAGGTTCTGTTTGACTTTTGAGCCCCTGTATACGGAGTATTCACAAAGTTCTACATTATGTCCACACTGACTAAGACCACATAGTTTAGGAAAAGCTGTGGTGTCATGCCAGGGATGTTTTGGGTAACAATATACAGCTCAAATGCTCTCAAGGCTAGAAATGTTTAATCTCTTGAGAAACGGGGAGTTTCATGGAGTTTCATGGCTGCAGCTGCCTAATAGAGAGACCTGATCAGCACAGGGAGGGTCATGGGAGGATATAATAAGGACAGTTTCCATTGCATCCAGGGTGTTAGCATTGTTTTCTCTCGGGATTTTGAGAGCTTTTCATTTATTAAAGTTTGTGAAATACAGTTGTCCAAATGGCTTCGTGGCCAAAACTACTTCAGTTTTTCTTTCTAAAGTCTAGCTGCTTGTTGTCTGAGCTGTGCTTGAGGCAGAGCCTTGTGTTGCACAAGTTGCACTTCATTGTCTGCCATCTCAAAAACCCATAGCCCTTTAAACAATAACTTCAGACTTTCTTTTTTTCTCAGGGGGATGAATTTATGATGAAGTGAGATGACTAAAATGGAACAAACTCTGCATCGTAAACAGTTATATTCTATCCCACGGGGGAATGCAAAGTCTTCCTGTTGAAAGGGCAAGAGTTGCTAAACACTCATAAATAGCCTCAACAAAGCTCCCCTATTTCCTTGGACTTCGATTTTACCAAATGGAGAGACTTTTTTGGGGCAAACATTTTGCCCTGCACAATATGTTTGTGCTCTGGAAAGAGTGAAATGGAGCTCAATATTCGATCATGCTGATAGCTCCCCCTGGCCTGCCGTGTGCCTTGCTCATGCCCAGGAGAAGATTATTCCAGCAGATTATTTAAAAGTTAGAGGGCTCTTTTGGGCCCTCCCCTGACCCAGGGCCTGGGACATCTGACCCGGTGTTCCCCCGTGTTGGCGGCCCTGGCTCCCCCTTTATCCTCCGTAATCAGGGTTTTTCTGCTCTGTACAGAGGAGAAAGCTTGGGAATGAGGTTACTCATAAATTTTGATGTTGTATGTAAATGGGCAGATGTTTGCACACGGTGTTCTGGTTTACGAAACTATGAAATAATCAGAGCAGCTTTTTTGTTGTGAGAAAGTTTCATGAATCACATACAACAAGTAAGCTGTTTAACCACAGCCAATTCTGCACTTTCTTTCAAATGAATTTGATACACGAGGGGTACAATCACTAATCAAGTAGTCCAACTCCTATTGCAATTGCTGAGAACAATCTGGTGTAATGTTTTGAAGTAGAATTTAACTCCTTCAAATGTTAAAGCAAGCTGTCATTACATATCTACAATGTGCATATTGCAGAAGATAGCTGCAATTCTGATCATTTCACACACTGTACTCAATGTTTTTTTCAAGCGGGCTGCAAGTGAGGTCATATGATAATGGTTAGAGTTATTTTGATGCTTAGTGTGTCTCCAAGCCTACCGTGTGTACAGTGCATTGAACATCTCAGGATAGTTTGTGAAATTTGCATTCTGTTCAGTGCTTGTTGCTTCTGATACTGTGATAACAAAAGCAGTCCGCTCATTTGCATTCTGAAAATAGAACATCCCTCTGAACTAGATCCATGTGGTCTTTCCTGTATCATGCCACCTTCATGTCTTCAAAAGGCCGGCCTGTTAGAAAAAGAAGAGAGCAAGAAAGGGAAAGAAAGACTTGAGAAAGAGAAAGAAAATGAGACATAACAGGAGCGCAGTAAGAGGGACAGATGAAGACAGGGACACAGGCAGAAGCTGACCTCAGTATGAAAGGCTGGCTACAACTGCAGTTATTTAAATCACTCAAGGTATTTTGCATGTTGTATTTTGCTTTGTCAACATGCATCGGCCTGTCTCATGAAACACCACAGGAACCTCTCAACAACCTGCTAATAGTTGCCATAGTTTACTTGACTGTGCTGCACATTTTACACAACTTTACTGGTGTTAAATGTTTTCCCAGGCTGTGCGCGCATGTGTGTGTGTGTGTGTGTGTGTTCACAACAGATATCCTATCAGGCTGACCTCCCTTTCTCCTCTCTGGTTAAGGACACACAAGGGAAGAGTCCAGCTGGGAGGATGGAAAGATGGAAGAGAGAAAGACTCTTTTTTTCCACTTCCACCTCTCGAAAATACCAAGTGTGCAAACCTTAAGAGCTCCTTCATAACACGGAATTGTTTCTTTTCTTTTCTTTTCTTTTTTTTTTTTTTGAATGACCCATGTGTCACTTGTCTCAAGGCTTTTAAATTCTTAATCTTTCTTTTTCCATCATCTGAACTGTTCTCTATTTTCATAAGATTTGGCTGGCTGAAACAGTAAAGTGTCTTTGTGCATGGTTGGTGAAAACATTGCTCAGCAGCCTCTTGAGAGACTATGATTTTATCCTGAAAATGTCAAATTATTTCAAACATCAGTGTCATGGTATCACATTTTGGCTAATATCCATGTGAAAAAAGGGCTGACAATTTTTTTTCATAGTTTTTATCAATGAAAACAACACTGAGTGTGTGTGATAAATGTGTGTTTGTTGTGTTTGTTCTCTGGGACACAAAAAGGTAAATTTGATAAGAGAAAGGGAAAAGGTTTGTTTGATCTTATGACAGATTCAGTGAATTGACACATTTTGTGCTTTGTTTTAACTTACTGCTTACTGCAACGTTTAAGTTCATCCTGATAGTTTTTTGTTAGATCTCCCTTGCAAAAGAGGTTCTTCATCTCAATGGGACTAGCATGGTTTAATGGAATTTTTCAAATTAATTAAACAGGGAGAGAGGGACCAAAGGGGGAGGAGGGGGGTAGAGGAGGATATTTCTCTCTGGAATATTTCTGGAATGCTTCCGGGTACCTGAGCACTATTTCTGTCCTGGAGGCTCTCTGATATTTCTGGCTCCGTGACCTCTTGTGTGGTATGAGGGAAAGGTAATGGTGAAGAGGGAGCTGAGTTACTAGGCAAAGCTCTATTTACTAGTAAGTCTTTGCATTAACTCTAACCTGTAACCATGAGTGTTGAGTAGTGATCAAAAAAAGGAGTACAATGAGCAGTTACATGCATTAGAAATGTGGTTTCTTCAAATGGTGGCTGGCCTCATAATTTTTTTTTTATGTGGTCAGAAGCTCAGGGATCCAGCAGGATCTCAGAGTAGAGCTGCTGGTCCTCTGCACTGAGAAGAGTCAGCCAAGGTGGTTTAGGCACCAGATATGGATGTTCCCGGGGTGTCTCTTTTTGGAGGTGCACCAGGCACGGCTGACTGGGAAGAGGCCTTAGGGCAGACCCTGGATACGCAGAAGGTGTTAAAGGCTGATTCATGGTCCTGCACTGAAGTGTTTTATCATAGCTGTGAAAGTATATATAGCTCTGTTTCTGAGTCAGTGTGTAGATGGCTGACAGCAGTGTCAAGTTTTTATTAATACCATGCTAGCAAAGCATGAAGTAATTGTGTTTCTCTCTGAAACTCTGAGTGTCCTCTTTTAGACACTCTGATCATGTCCAAACTTGTGTTTTGGGATATTTCCAAACCAAGAATTCAGTGACATCTGGCAGTCTTTATAATTTGGGGATGAGGTGTCAAGGTTACAAATTACATATTTGCGAACCTCCTGAGCTCTTCTCTTTTTCGACTGGCCCCATGTTGTCTTCATTATGAGTTGAAATCAACCACAAAAAGGGTGGAAGAAGTACAAAGTGGCCAAGCGGACCAATCACAGTTCTTGTGGTTAGGCTCAGGGTAAGGGTTATGTTGTTGGAGAGGTGCATCTAAGCTACAACAGCAGCTTGTGTGAGCTATGCAGGAACCACAGATACCTACTGTGCAGCTATGGCGGCAATTTGATGCAAAAATATAAATTGGCCTTACAAATCTCAGTGGGACTTGGGATCCGCCAGGAGGAACTGCTGATAATTGCAGGGTAAAGGGCCATGGCTGCACTGCTGGCCCTGCTGCTACTGCAACTCAGAAGGATAAATGGCTAAAAAATGCATGGATGGACGGTAATATAGTACAGGTTTAGTGAGCTTTCCCCTCTATCCACCTTGCCTAACTGTAGAGATGTTTTCACCTGTAGCCTGACAGTGTTCGCTTCCTCAGCTCTGCTCATAACAAAACTGATTTTTCTTTTCCGGTTGCACTGTTAGGGAGATCATAAGCTAGGCAGGATTACTGACCAGACACAGGCCAGGGTCTGGTTATTTTGTGGGTAGGGTTGCAGAGCCAGCTCATTTAAAAATATGCAGGCCTAGATGAATCTTCTTTGTGATGTTATGGGGCCCGGACGTGGTTTGCTTGATTGGCTCCTGAATGTCTTTAAATTTGGTGTATTATATCATCATGTGGGTCATATATAGGTCTTCTGTTACTATATCATGTAGAGCTAGACACCAAATGAGAAAAATAAAAGTAAATATTAGCAGTAAGCATTATTTTATTTTTCATGGAGTGGAAATATTTTCATGCATGTGCATAGAAAAGTGGCCAATTACTGGGAATTATAAGATTTTATCCAAGAAAAGTCAATAAAGGTCTGGTCCATTACAAATTTTTAGTTGAATAGAATGAAAGGGTCTCCTCGTTTTCATTTATTTTAGGGGATGATATTTGAATTATTGACAAATGTACAGAGCCTCTCTAATTTCTTCTGTGTACATATTCATCATTTCATTCAGCGAGAGCGTGGTGGAGGGGAGCCCACGTTAAGTTTACACCCCAGGGCCGCAGGCTCCTTTGATCCGGCCCTGGTCAAAGGTTTGATTCCCGCAACAGCCGGTGTGTTGGCTTCAACACTTGGATGACGTATCAAGGAGTCTTTTGAGCAAGATAATAACTTGCTCAATATTTGTTCATTCACAGTCAAGTCACTGGATGAGAGCACCGGATGAACACCTAATATGTGAATGTTTGTAGACCCGTGAGAACATCAGGGAACTGAGCGGACAAAGAGAAACACTTTCTTTTCCCTGTAGTCAAGGTGCATTCACTTACTAACTTAATGCTAGAGAAAGTGGCAGCAGATATAAGAGAGGTTTACCGTTCCATGTCACTTAGTGTACTTAGTGTCTGTCTTCAGTAGCATTACGGCAAAATGCAAATATATTATGGAATATATACAATATGCCTGTTAAATGTGTGTGTGTGTGTGTGTAGATGGGCCAGGCGAGGAGGAGATGGAGGTGCAAGGTGGAGCTCCTGGCCAGACTGACAGAGGAAAAGACAACTGCGTATCACAGGTAGACAGAAACGTTACTGTAGAAACATAACCATAGATCACTTTGTACTCAGTTATAGAAACACAGATACTTAACCACGGGGTGTAGTCATCTTTAGAAAGATAGAAACATAATCATAGATTACTGTGTACTCAGCTATAGAATAAAGGCTTTTAGATTATTATATTTTCAACCATCAATGGTAGATTACTGTCATCTCAGGCACAGAACCATAATTGTAAACTTGTATAGAAATATGACGATGTAATAACTCTAGATTATTTTCAAAAAATAGAAAATATAGATTAGTGTTCATAGTCAAAGAAACAAAGTGCATCGTTTACTCTTTGATCTTTTAAAGACTGCAGAAATGTTTTTTATCATGTTTATCATGTCTTGCTGTCTACCATGTCTCCCTCTTTCCATTTCTTTCTGTCTCTCTCTCTGTTAGCCTCCAAAAATCACCTAAAAGTGAATTTCACCCCTCAACCTTACTTTGTATTGTCAGGCTGAAGATTGAATTTTAAGATTAGTGTAAAAGACAAGTGTACCTAGTGTGGAAAAAGTTCATGCCAGAGACATTTTTCTTTACTCCACAGAGCTTAGATGGATAGAACAGTCATTCGGACATTTTTATGTGTACTGTTGCCATGGTACTGTTGGGCAAACTTCTGATAAGTTACTGAGTCTCTGAAGTGAGTGAGGCAAGAGGTTTGACTGAGTTGTCTGAGCGCTGCTGTAACACACCAGGACACATTAAAATATTCACAGTTCTCTTTGTAATTTCTGCAGTAGGCTATAGCCACAGCACAATATATCTGTAGGCTTACCTGTAGTTCTCAAGTGTGACACTTTACAACCATTTTGTCGTGTACCAGCCAAATGACCACAGCAAACAGTGCAATGACAGTTCTATCCATTCAAGTTCTGTGCTTTAATCTAATGATGCATATCAGTTACCTAAAGTTGTCCAGTTTGTGCGTGCATTCGTGTGTGTGTGTGTGTGTGTGAATATTGAGCAGGACATACTCAGCGGGGAGGAGGGTTTCAGTGACGAAGAGAGAACAAGACGAAGAGCAGAGAGGAGGCGCGCCAAGAGGAAAGTGAGTGGAGCGAATACACACTGACTGACATCACAACACTCTGAGCAGTGGCTTATAAACCATAGCTACCAAAAGGAGAAGAATATCAATTATGAAGAGTTTTCCCAAATAACATGTACAACATTTCAAAAACATTGCAGATAGTCTTACAAAATGATTAATGTCCAGATTTGCCATTTTAGCCTCATATTGTCAAAGGTTACATTTTAAAGACGTTATTCAAGGTGAATTTCTGGAATTCTGGCAGTAACAGAGCACATTCAGGTCTGTTCTTGCCCTGGACTGAGGATATCTTGCCTGGAGCTAAGGTCATCGTTAGCTGACTCAAGAATATAATAAATCATGTTTGCCCCCTTGGGTGCATATGGAGTGGTTTGTGAAACCCAGGGTTGTCAGCCCAAGGCTTAATGTCCAGCCAGTCCTACGTTAAAAAGGCTCTAAAATGTGGTTAGCTTTGCCCTGGGAGGTGTGTATCTGAAAGTATGTTTTTTCTTACTTTAGTCAGCCAGATATTGCCTTTCTTTCCAAAGTATTTGGTTGTATCCTGAATTTTTTGAGAAATGTCTGTAGTCAAAAACACCAACTGAATGCTGACTTCATCATTTCACTTTTACATTTTGGGGATTCAGCTGATGCCTATATCTAGAGCAAATTGAAATGAGTGCAGGAATACAACAGAATTTAAATATCCCTATTGATTGCTTCTAATTTAAGATGCATTATATGCATGACATTGCCCCGGAAAAGACCACAAGCTAAATACCAAATATGTATTTTGTCAAGCATGCAAATAAATATGTTCTCTACCTTGCAATAAACAGGTTTAATTGGTTGTTGTCCATCTGCTAACTGAGATACATCTGCTACATTCCACACCTCTCTACACCTGTTACCACACCTGTTACTGCTCTTGTCTCCACACCTGTTACCTCACCTGTCTCCACACCTGTTAATACTTTTTTTGTTTGTTTGTTTGTTTGTTTTGTTTTCTTAGATTTTTGGGCTGCTTCATTGGATAGTTGCAATTACAGTTACATTTGGATAGTTATAGTGGAGATAGCCAGGGAAAACGGGATGACTTGCAGCAAAGTGCATGGGCCAGAATCGAACCCATGCCGCTGCGTTCATGTACATACTATACACAGTGATCCACGGGGCACTCCCTGTTTATATGTGTTACCACACCTGCCTCCACACCTCTGTCCACCTCTCACTGTGCTTCTTTCCATGCCCGTCACCACACGTGTCTCCACATCTCTTTACACCTGTTTCTGTGCATTTGTCCACACCTGTTGCCACACCTGTCTCCATACCTCTCCACACCATCCCACAGCCACCATCTCCATACTCTCCTTTCAGAGACAGAAAGAACGAAAGAAGCTGGAGAGAGAGGAGAGGATGGAGAATGCTCCAGAACAGGTGAGATGAGGTCTTTAAAAACATCCTTTTGTCCGTTATAATGAAGGTGACATTGGGATCGAAGCTGATTCTAATCTAATTTTATAACATTGTAGTTTTATCCAAATAATCTGATTTGTCAAAAATACATTCCAGTTGTGATATTCTGTGATACTATCTTACTTGCTTTAACTTGCTTTAACATATCACTCTTGTGAAATGCAAGACATATGTAAAACTCTCCAGACATCCTACATGTAGTGGTTACCATTTTGTGAAACCCCAATATACCCAAAATGCCAGTAAAGGATGCACTACTGATCATTATCACTATATGTATGTAGGCAAGAGGAAAATGGAATGGCATAGAATAGAGTAGAATAGAATAGAATAGAATAGAACACCTTTATTGTCATTGTACAGCATTACAACAAAATTTGATACAAGCAATTAAAAGATAAAAATCTAACAGAAGGAAATAAAAATGTAAAATAGAAAAATAATAATACATTTGGAAAAAAATCTTACACCCTTGAACTCTATTTAGAATATAAGATCTTGTGCTCTCATGCATTGCTTTTACCTTGAACAGGAGGAGGAGGATGGTGGAGTAGTGATGGAGAGTGACAGTGAGGAGGAAGTTAAAGAGGAGACGGCGAGGGCAGTGGTCCGTTGCAGAAATATAAAGACTGCTGATTCAGGCACTGCCCTGGTGACTACAGGGAACACGATCAACCACCAGCCACCCCTAAAGGCCTCAGAGGAGGTTGGTATAAGACTAGACCAACATACACAGTCTAATCTAATCCTTCAAACTATACTGGTAATTAACTCTTTACGCTGGGGCAGTTGTAACCTCTGGGACAATGGACAGAAGTGTTACAATGGCCTGGTGGTTAGTGAGCAACCATATGTACTGCTGAGCTATCCATGAGCAAGACATTGAACTTCTCCCTGCTCACTGCAAGTCACCCTTTATAAAAGTGTTTCCCTAAAGAGACATATCAGGATAATGAAAGACGGTTAAATGGCACCATTATTTACTATTATTACATACTGTATAATACATATTATTTTTTCAGATTCACAAAACTTTATTGATCCCCACTAGG
>OMKZ01034346.1:0-12240 GCA_900302535.1 Neoniphon sammara | reverse complement strand
ATGTTAGACCATCTAGAGGAGATCAGTGTACATTATTTACAGCCAGTCTGTTTGCTTATTACAGGGCTAATGCATCACATGAACATCGACAGTTTTGTTATAGTTACTACAGACAGAAAATAACTTAATGCCAAGGTAAGGTTATCTACCCAGATATGCTAAATTTCAAAAGCACATTTTTAAGCACTCATACATACCCATTCTGGCTTTAAAACAAACAAAAAACCTAACTGTTAATGCTTCCACTTGGTTTCAAGCAAGGTTATAATCACTAATAAATAAGCTCCTTAAAACTATAACATGTACATTGTACAAAAAAGCAACTTGTCTTCACACTCGTGATCGTAAAGTTTCAATGGCAAGCCAAAGCAGTTCAGTTCTATTTGTCCTTGTCTTGTTCTCTTTCTCTTGTCTCTGTGTGTGTGTCTGTTTATGTGTACAGTATGCCTTTAGGCATCTTCATTAGTCTGTGTACAACTGAGGACAAGCTAGTTGGTGGCGATTTCTTTATTGTCCTCCATGAAGCGTGTGAACCGGAAGTGGGTGCCATTCTCTGTGTTGGCCATTTTCTCCAGACCAGCCAGTGCAGCATTGGGTTCTGTACTGTGCAGCTTGTCTAGGCTGCCGGTGAGGCCACCAATAGGAGAGCTACCACCATTTCCCACACTGCCGGACATGGGTGGGATGCCTCCATTCTGGATCACAGAGATTTCATTTGTCTTCATGGCCAGGCCATTGGAAAAGGCTGCAGCATACTGGTTCCAGAAATTGGCTGGGTCCCCGTTGCTTGCCCTCGATGCCATGTCCTTCTGGAAGATCTCAGGAAACTTGACAGGGTTGGTGCCCAGGAAGGCCATTGGCCCATCTACAGAGAGCCTGCGGCCACGTCTGGCAGGGGCGCTGTTCCACATGTGTGTGCCCATGTGAACCTATGGAGAGACAGAAAAAGGGAGGAGAGAAAAAGACACACAGAGAAAAAGGAGGGTGGGAGGGAGGAGAGAGAGACAGAGCAACAAAAGGGTTGAAAATTAGTGATGTTTACAAACTTGGCCATGAGAGCTGCACATGAGATGATGCAATGGAAAAAAAAAAATAATGCGTGACTTAGAATTAAAATAGCTTCACACCCTGGGTGCAGCAGACTAGTTAGTTGCCTGTGCTGTGAGAGGTATCAGCATGGTGTAAACATCTTATTTTGGCAGGACTGATACACCGTATTTAATTTAAGCCTTAATTTGTTTGTCTCACGAGGGGACCACAGGGTTTAGATTACGATTACACTGTCCAGTTTCATTGCTCTGATTCATTGCAACTGACATTTCACCTCTGCCATACCCTTTCTATAACATTTTTTCCAACCATGGTTTGAAAAGATGATACATTCAGATTATGATGTTTGATATATATCTCATGGATAGCCTATAGCACAAAAGGTTTGCAGACTTTCCAGTGTTTGCCATGTGGGTCAACTTAAAATATAAAAGCAGTTTGATATGTTTATATCCAGTGGCTCACAGCAACAGTTTGATTCACTGCCACTTTGGTGAAAAAATCTTCCGTAAGCTATTACATTTATTAGAATTCCTTGACCCATATCTTAAAGATGACGGATATTATTACATAAGTGATCAAAGGTCACTAGACAGTTTTCACAGGATCAGGTATGGAAAACTACAGACTGATGCAGCTCAGAATGGTTGCCTCTGGTAACTGTAGTTAATTCTCTTAACTGAACCATTCCCAGCTGTGCTCCGCTGATCACATTCTCAAGTTTCTACCCAATAATCATATTAATGGGGTGATTCAGCCTTTCCACTAAGGTACGCTTTTCTCAGAGGGCTGTTCCTTTCATCAATTATACAACATTACCACCTCTTAATGCCTAGTGCACTGACACACCAAATTAATTAAAACGAACAGTAGTTCTGAGACTCTTTTGTCAAGAACATTCTCACACACAAAGTTTTAAACAGAGACACACAGACCACAGTTTTCGGGGTGTTTCTAAACTTACCTTGAGGTTTCCTTTGGTGGTGAAGGCCCGACCACAGATAGTGCAGGCAAAGGGCTTCTCCCCAGTATGGGTTCTCTCATGGATCTGCAGAGCACTAGAGGAGGAGAAAGTCTTCCCGCAGGTATTACAGAAATGTTGCTTGGGTGTCCTGCGCGGCGGAGCAGCTGAAAGCACAGGAGAAGTGGAGGCAGAAGATGTGACCAAGCCAGGGGGCATATCCTTGCTCTCTGGGTGAAGGCCATGGAGGAAGCCGTTGACCTCAGGTTTGATGAGAGAGCCTACAGAGAGGAGGGAGGGGGTGGGGCTGGAGGAGAGGCTGGTGTTTGAGGGCTCAAAGAGTTGCGAAGGAAGGTCTCTCATCTGATGGGTAAGCATGTGCTGCTTGAGGTTCCCCTTGGTGGAAAAACCTCGGTTACAGGCCGTGCAAATGAATGGTCGTTCTTTGGTATGGCTTCGGTAGTGAATGTCCAAGGCACTCTGACAAGCAAAAGTCTTCCCGCAGATGTCACAGGCTGTGTTCTTGATGATGCTACGCTCACGGAAGGGAAAGATCATGCCCAGGGGTTCTTTAGAGGGGTTGACAGATGTCAGGTCTAGGGCTCCTATGCTGGAGGGGTGAGAGTGCATGAGGCTTGCACTAATGTGCTCCAGGGATAAGGCCCTCTGGTGCCTTTCTTCCAGGCTGGGGGATTTATGCTGTTGTGGCTGCAGGCTAGTGGGGGATGGCGCCTGCATGGAGGAGGTAGATTCTGACACAGCTGGACTCCCGGCGCTTTGGCTTTCAATGTCCCCTCCCAGAGATGAAGAGTCATTGGTGAGACAATCCCCCTCCACTGAGCCATTTACTGCAGCCCTCATTTGGCTGGCTTGTAGCTCTTCTGTCTCATTATTTTGGGCATTATGCTGGCCATTTTTCTCTTGCCCATCCTGGCTACCTACATCAGGTGGAGTTGGAGAGTTACACAGACTGTCATGAGAGGCATCAGCTGACCTGGGTGTGTCTGGGACACTGCTGTCAGGGCCCTCCTCCATGCCTTCAATGTCGTCAGAGAAGTTGTCCAGGTCATCAAGGTTTCTCTCATCAAATGATCCTGTGTCCGAGCCCATGGACTCTGGGTAACTGTCTGGCAGTGGGGTGTTGGGGATCTGCCCACCCATGTGCATGCGAATATGCTGTTGCAGAACCACAGCATTAGTGAACTTCTTCTGACAGATAGGGCAGGAGTGTTGGACTCTAAGAGGAGGCATGGCCCTGTGGACACTGTAGTGCGTCTTTAGATTTCCCTTAGTAGTAAATGCCCTGCCACAGACTTTACACTTAAAGGGCCTTTCCCCAGTGTGTGTGCGATAATGCATTTTCAGAGCACTCTGGCAGCTAAGCACCCGGTGGCAGATGACACACTCATTTGGGTCCGTCACTTTCCTGTCAATGTTCTCCACGAGTTGCTGTAGCTTGGAGGTCTCTGATCCCTGGAGAGGATCCAAAATGCCTCCAAAAGGGAACTTAGCCTTGAACTGCTCGGACATGAGGGGCATGAGAGGGTTGGTCATCATAGGTGGGCTGTTAGATGTTGTGTACTCAGCAGTGCTCTCAGAGGCAGAGCTCACATTTGTCAAAAAGCTCGAGGAGTGGCTGCTTTCTTCATTTTTCCCATTTGAGGTAGGCAGGGCTGCACCTTCACCCTCTTCAGACACTCCATCATTACTTTTAGCTGACGGCTCAGCGGCACCTGAGTCATTCTTAGCAGTAACACAAGGGCTGGTTATGGCTATTGAATGATCTTCTTTCTTGATGAAATGTGGCAAGCTGGGCATGGTTGGTGGGAGCAGCATGCCTACTGAGGAGGTCAGAGTGGACAAGACTGGTTTGCTGTCCAGCCAGCTGGTGACAGGCTTCTCAGGGGGCATTGACATGCCATATGGAATGCCGGTGCTTGTTGGTATATTGTCTAAATGCTCAGGGACAGGGTAGGGGTTCATCTGGATGTGTGGATACTTTTCTTTATGACGTTGAAAATGAACCTTCAGATTACCACGGGTGGAGAAGCGGTTGCCACAAATGTTGCACTTGTACGGTCTCTCGCCAGTATGAGAGCGCAGGTGGATCTGCAAGGCACTGTCACTCCCAAACACCTTGGCACAAAACCTGCACTTATGCTTGAAGAAAGCTTCATCTGAGCTGCTCTTGTGTTCAAATGAAGTGACGTTTGGTGGCTTGCCTTTCCTCTGCTGGGCCAGAGCTGCTAATGAGTTGAGGTCCTCTACGGTGGTGCCAACACTGGGCAGAGAGCTGGAGAACATTGGGTTGCCAGGTGGGGGCTGAGGTAGAAGTGGATTGACTGCAGAGTTTAACAAGCTACCTATTCCAAATGCTGGCGTGGATGACTTAGCTAGTGATGAATTGCTGAGCTGAGAGTGGAGGCTGCTCATGTGACTAGGCCTCTTATCAGAGGACTGGGCATTTATTGTTGATGGCCCAAGTGTGCTAATGCTCTGAGATGTCTCACTGCTACTGGGGTTGGGCTGAGGTAGCTGTGCCGCTGCAGCCAGCTGCTTCAGGCTGCTGATATTAGCTGACTGACTAGCCAGGCTCTGTGCGAGGCCTGCGGCTGCAGCCAGCTGTTGAGAGAGATGGGAGCTGAGTGTGGTCAGTGGGCTGGCAGCAGGCCCCATTGTGCCTGGAGCAGAATTTGGGGGTACCTGCATTTCTGGGGTTTGGGAGGCCAGCAGCAGTATCTGATGGCGGATCTGCTCAATAAGCTGAAGCTGGTGGATCTGTTGCTGTTGTAGGGCTAGGAGCTGTTCCATCAGGGCGGGCACTGCCACCCTGGGGCCCCCAGAGGAACGGGCCTCTTGGGAGAACTGGGCCACTGCCACTTTGGTGCTCTGCAAATTTTCAATAATGACATTGCTATTAATCATAGAGAAGTTCCCCAGTTCGGTCAGGTTGCCCAGCTGAGGTAGAGGGGCAGAGATAGCTGAAGTGCCCACTGCAGGGCCGGAGCTGCCCCTGCCGCCATGGCTGCTCCCCGTGTTGATGGGGCTCCTGCCCTCTGTGTGACTGCCTTCCTCTTCATGACCACTGCTGATTCCGGAAACGTCCACGTCCATGGATTCTTCTTTTTCGAGAGTGTTGGGCTCCAAAAGGTCACTGCACTCTGCTTGATCAGTGTTATTAGCCGTGTCATTCATCTGGTCATCAGGATTATGGGGAGGGGAACCGGGCGAGAAGGTTCCGGCGGGGGAGGCAGGATTTTCATTCACTATCAGAACTAACTGATTCTTAGTGCAATTTTTCTGGTGTTCTTCAAGATCTGATAGTTCAAAGAACTCAGCACAACATCTGCTGCAGACGTGGGCATCTGATTCCTTGCAGGGGGGGTCCTCTGAGCAAGGTTCTGTGTTCCCTGAAAAACAAAGAGGGGAAACAGAGGATTAGTGATTAGAAATGTTTTGCAGCTGAAGAAGCAGCTTTATCTCCTCAAATTCCATTGTTGTTAATCTTAAGTTAATCAGTTTTACACTCATCCCCTTGATGTGTTCACAAAAACAACGATCGAAAAGCAACAATAAGCCACAGAAATGAGAAAAGGCCTTATTCAATGCAGTGGCCTCTGAAACACGATAAGAAGGGAAACAAAATCAATGGCACTACTCAAATATTGCTTAAAAGTGATCTTTGAAGATGTACATCTGGGTTTCATCAGAGCCACAAAAGGTAATCATTTTCTTCAGATAATCCATCAAAATATAGAATAGTGTGAAGTGAGGACATTGGGTCTTAATGAAATTTCATAGAAAGGCATTGATTTCCTATATTCCATGCCCTTCAAAGTCTACTTGTCCACTCGGCGCAAATCAAGCATTTGAAGGACTTATTAGACTTTCAATTTGCTGTCAACTTTGCTCATTTTCAGCCAACTATAGGCATCTTGGACAGGTTATCTATGTCACTAAACTAATTTGTATCCACTCAGGCTGCAATCACAGTGAGACATGAACAACCGAGCCGGTGGCATCCAGACTGTTATGTGCACCCACTTAGACACAACAAGCCAAGCAGAATAAAAAATAAACAATATTAACAAAAAAAAAAAGGAAAAAAAGACTTATTTTATTTAATACCTGTTGAAAAATAAATTACCTGATAGGAAAATTAAAATGGCTAAAATGGATTAAAATGGCTGTCATGTGAAAAATAATTTTCTTTACAATTGTGCCGAATTATAGTTTTATGAAAAGCCACCATACTCCTATTACATGATAGTTAACAAACTTTGACGAATGAATTTCATCAATTATAGAAGAGGCACCAAACAGTAATATTCTTATCATAGTGATGAAATAAAATAAGTAATCCCTTGAAATAAATGTGTGGGTCAAAACTAACAGTCGGGTGGCACATCATAATACATGGATCACAAACTCATCAAAACTGAGAAACTAGACACACCAGTTTACACACGAAGCAATATGGACCCTGCAAGTGCTTTTGTCAGTGATTAAAAAATACGAAACAAATGACTATCCTTCAAATGTGCATAGAAACAGGATTTTTGATTTTCCATTTTAATAAACAGGAGGAGTCAGGGAAAAGAAAGGAAAGACAACACCCCTGCCCCCTAAGCCACTGCTGTGCTCCAGACTTTCCCTATTCTCTTCCCTCTTTGTCACACTAAAATCTCACTGTTTAACATACAAGTTGATTTACAAATTGCATTTCTCTATGAATCCCTTTCATTGTGGCTCTGGCCCCTCAACATTTTCATCAGGGCCAAGAATTCATTTGCAAATGAAACCCAGAGGAGTGCAGCCCTGCCCCACAGAGAGACAGGATGCCTTCCCATTGTTCGCGCAGCATGGGAGCGGCGGGGATCGTCGGCACAGCCTGGCCCTGCTCATCTCAGTCGACTCAAAGCAGATCCTGTTTAATTCAGGGATTATCTCCCTCAATGTTTCTCTGCTCGAAGACATCAGATAACGCAAAGTTGCCATGACAGTAAACCCTGGCCCTCACACCACCAAACCATGCAAACGGGAAGACTCAACTTTAATGATAACTTTTCATGTTAAATCCCCCCTGTCCACCCACCCACATACACCCCCACACCCTCAAGCGTTAATAATGAAAAAATGTGTTTGATTTATTGTGTGAGAAATGTGTGGATTATATAAGCGCCTTGTCTGTTTGCATGGCTGACTGTACACAAGTCAGTGTGAAGAAAATTGAATGAAAATGGGATGAAAACAGATGACATGAAAACAAGACAAAAATCAAACTTTTGTCTTTTAAAAATTACGACAAACTGCCGCAAACAGGAAAAAATACGTGGAAAAACTACTTTCCCAGAATGTCAAATGTAAATAAGATAGATAACGTTGTGTGTATGTGTGTGTGTGTGTCAAGTCCAATATTCAGTACACAGGACAAAAATACACAACACACTATTGTATATACTAGTGCAGAAGCCATGCAGTGTACCACTGAAATTACATTAACTCTTAACCATTCATTCTTAATCGCACGAGTGTGTTTCTAAAATTAAAACTCCATTTCTCAACAAAAATAAGAATATTTCATAGTGAATTATGCATAAGCATACTAATCAAGATGCTCAATTATTATCTTTATTTATAGCAATTATTCTTAAAAACTAAATGTTAAAAATTTTGCAGGATTAAAAAAGTTCAGTGTAGTTATTACTGAAAAAGAAAGAGGCATTTATTCCAAAAATTCTATTTCATTGATTATAAAAAATAATTAACATTTTTTACTATGTGATATTTCCCAATTGCCAGTGTTTGTCTACGTTGTCAGTATTTTAAGCAAATCATTCCCATCAAATTGTTTCGCAACTGTGCTCTTTGGACTGCCTCCTCTTCACTAACTGTACCTTAAGTTAGGAATGTGAGAGAAGATATCAAGAGAAAATGACCTTACAGCTGCAATACATAAGTCTGTCTGAAAATGTGTGTATCATCAATAACTGATTTAAATGCTTACACAGATTTGTATTGGATGTTAAAACTGTATGAGGCTATGTCTTACATCATATGCTTGGCAGCAAAACAACAACAAAAAAAAAGAGTATCAAAACTAAACCAATGCATGTCCACAAATCCACTATTCAAATGAGAAAGACAAGTACAGCAAACAGCACAGATGCTAGCATTAGGCTTAATTCCCAAAATAGCATGGATTAACTCTGAATTAAAATTAAGATGAAGTCAAGACGGCATGAAGATGGAGTCTGTAAAACTTCCATATGATCCCAACCAAAAAAAGCACAATAAGCAGTGCGCAGGGCTAAAGGGTGTCAGGAGAGACAAAGAGCACAGGACAGAGCCGCGAAGAGACTGACCCAAGTGTGAATATGTGAAACAAGGAAGCGAGGATTAGTAGAAAAGTTGACGGAGAGCTTTGAGAGTTCCTACATTATTTTTTTGCAGGGGGCCGCTGCGAGCCTCTTGACACTTGTAACTTCAGGAGGGTTTCTGCACACCTCGCCTCCAGCCCTCCGCCAGAACTCATCCCACTGAACACTAGATGGGGTTCCACTAAAGCTGCCGTGGTCCAGGGCAAGACTCAACTCTCAGAAACTCTGCCCTGGTGACATGCTTAAAGCTTAAGGGGAGGGAAAAAGGCGAGCAAGTCCTTCAGGCTACATCTAGACTTGCACTATATAAACATTGGCAAAACGACAAGTAACTGAATCTCTGTTGTTTGCAGGGTAACAACAGTGCGAAGGGGGCTGCCCTGCCAATCTCCCCTCTAGGGGGGCCACTTTGATAGGGCGAAAGGGGACGGCCACAACATTGATAAGGACTGCGAGGCACATACACACGCTTAAATAAAGAGCCAAGGCCTCGCTAGGCCGCCTGTGGCTCCGATCAGCAGGGTCAATGACGAGGTAGAGAGGAACACACTGGGCCCTGAACTCTCATCACCTCCACACAGAGGGACACTGGCAAAGGTTAAAACAGCTCAACATCCCACCCTCTGTGGCTCTCACGCTGACCTCCCAGTAACAACTGCCCTCAGCATCACTGACATGCGATTGGAAATATAACGCCGTCCCGTTTTCACTTCTGCCTATGAGAAGTCTCCAGAAAACAGAGACAGGCCATTTGTTACCTGCACTCTCAGCAGTCGCCGACTAATTAGCAGAAATCTAAATACAACATGTCCCTCGCCTTAGAATTACACACACAATGCATTTGCAGCTATTTTAACATGTGGCACGGTATTGGGTATTAATTGTGAAAGTCAGTGTGCACCAGTCTGCCAGGGGACAGTGACAAAATTACCTTCATCAAATTAGAATTAAAGGGAAAATAAAGCAAATAGTATCATTCAGGGATGAACTACATTTAGTATTTATCCTGATGTTCCAACAAGAATCACTTTAACTTGGCCTCAAATGGCTCTTATGTAAGGCTTCTGATGAAAGAAAACATTTCAACTAACCACTATGTGTTTTGGAGGTGACATTAAAAATATGATCCTTGAAAATATTAATGTTGTAGATTTTAAACTGCACAGATCACACACTTTATCATCAAATCCAGCCAACGTTAAGAATAATTTAAAAACTTAATCTGTATGTGCTGTGTAAGTGAAAATATTTTTTTAACATCAATGAACTGATAAAAATAGACAAATGCTGTGTACTAAAATTGCACAAGACTGTTTAACATAGGGCGTCAATCACAGGCGTAGGCCTACTTACAATTACTTTAAAATGTATAAAATAAATTCAAATTTTTCGTGGTATCGAGTCTGCCATGGAAAAGTCGGTCAAAAAAATATTTTTTGCTGGATTTGTGTGAAACGCAATATACACTGTGGTGTTACGCAATTCAGTGTAATCATTATTCACATTATCTTGATACCTTTGTTTTGTTGGTACACTTCTGAATTATTTCTTTGCAACAACACTGTCACAATTCACAATTATTTACAACACGACTGGCTTCTGCTCGCCTATAAAATCCTATAAGAGCTACACAGCTCTGGATTTCAAACTCTGAATGCCACTTTTGAAAGAGCTGAATTAACAGCACAGCCAAGACAGAGGCTACAGTTTGTTTTACGAATAATAAAAACCCTCATAGTTGGTAGCTGTAATGATAGTTGATAATTTCACAGCAGGCCGAGAAGAGTGTATTTAGGGCTTAGGACTTCATTCATAAGGCGTTTAAGTTATACAACCTTTTTAATTAATTTAACATTTTGGTTGGAGAATCCTACAGATTATTTTGCAATTAAACGGGACTCGAGTGTGAGCGAATGAGTGTGAGTGTGTATGTGTGTGAGTGTGTCGGTGTGTGTGCTGAATACGTGTGTGTTGGTGTGTGCGAATGAGAGAGCGAGAGAGTGAGAAAGACTTTTGTCAACTCTACTGGGTTACTGTTAGAGAGCAGAGTCTGGATAATGTGTTATAATAACAGGATATTTTCAGGACTATGAAAGGATGTGTGTTTATTTGCGCTCCGTGGAGGCAGCATACAGTTTGTTTCCTCCTTTCATCCAACTTTCAAAAATAAAGGACGGTTGCCTGCTGTGCAATTAGGCAATGGCTTAGTGAAACTGGTTTTCATAATCGAGGAAAAAACACGCCTGAAGACATTGCAGTACAAGGCTGAAACAACAGAAACGGGCTGTTTTTATGCCCGGGGCCCATGGAAAGTTGAGAGGTCGCAGGAACGGCAGGGTGGTCCACTTCGACGCACCGAGACCGAGCCTGAGCACAGCAAAGCCTCCTAGAGAAGCGAAAACAGCCCAAAACTAAGTCGGCCATTCATTTGAGGAGAGTTTGTCAGTTACTTTATAAAGAATACTTAATTATCAAGTCGAGCCTCCAGGGTTTTGTAATCTTACTAACTTTGTGTAACGCACCCAGCGGAAACCTGAAGATAAATCCAGCAGAGTTGCGCTATTATTTAGGCTACTTGTACTTCCCTTATATACTTAAATTTATGTAATACTAAAAAATATACAGAGCGGTGATTACAAACTAGTTTATTTTCTCCTTAGTCTTGTAATAAAGTGAATGAAGCGATTTCCTGAAGTTTTCTGGAAAGTATACAGACTTCGCTGATCAACACGCTGGAAATGTAAAGACAGTAATAAGTGTCGGCGTAAAACCTGATTCAAAGCAATCACTTTGTCTATCAGTCTTGCCACTGGACATGAAAAGTGTGAGAAATTCACAGTGCTTGGATAAAGAGAGTTGTAGGCTACTTGGACTCACCATTGTGCTCCGATAAGGGCAGATGAGGGTCGGATTGGAAGTGTTGCGGCTTCGCTTGTTTCCTCCGCGACATGCTGGCTGGCACATCAGCAGGCAAAGAATAAAAAAATGACTACAAAACCTTCTCAAAAATTACGAAAATCGAGCCCATCCACCGCGCATGTGCCCCGTTATGATTATCAATAATGCTCTGCGATTAATCATACGGGGGGCTTCTTTGAAAGGCGATTGGCACCTCGCCAGCCCCCCTCCTATTCAAATGAAGTCTCTTTAATCAATTAGCTCCTGATTTGCTGGGGACTCTTGTCTCTCTCTCAGCTCCCACCCAATGACTTGATCCGTGTGGGGAAGAAAGGCTGGGTTTTCCAAACTCCCTTTAGATACAGTTTAACCCCTTCTGGTAGCCAAGGAAAAGCTGATCTTGACTACTACAGGGGAATGTAAGTGTCTTGAGTCCATACCTGCAACAGTATCTTTCAATCTTTCATATTGATCAAGCAGCGATCAAACAGTGTTTTTTTTTCTTAAAATGCGCACCGACGAGGCGCCCGAGACGGAAACCTCCGCGATCACCAAAGTTTCTTCTCTCTACAACTTGGTCTCTCCTCTTTTCCAGATTTACATTATAGTCGTTGTAATTCAGATCTTGTTGTCTTATGCGCCGACACCTACTCTCTCAGAGCCTCCAGCGAGACTCCCGGCGCGCAAAAACGCAGGTCGCGCAAACGTGTTCCGTGCGTAAATGGCACCGGTACGCGTTCCCAAAAGTCCACGGTGTTATCCAACGTCCCAATCAGTTTCATTTGATTATTATTAGTAGAAAGGGGGGTTACTTACTAACACGTTTTCATCACACACTGCATTCCGCGAATAAACAAACTTTGAGGGCCCGTGTAGCACTGGGAGAAATATGGAGCCCGGCCCATCTGCGATCTGATTGGTCACTGGGCTATTCAGTCACGGTGCAATCCC
>OMKZ01034345.1:20581-32851 GCA_900302535.1 Neoniphon sammara | reverse complement strand
GGATGCATGGAAGGACGGAGGAAAGGAGGGGGGGACATTATCTCTCATACCTTAATAGAAGTCCCGAGACTAGTGACACTGCAGCAGCTGCATTTTACTGCCTGCTGTAGCTCATATCTCTCCCATTTACCTCCCCTCTCCCACTTTTACTGACACAAATCACTTTGCAGGGGATGGATAGATTATGTGCCCTCTCTCTCTGACTCACACAGTCTTTGTCGCCCCCTCTCCATCCATCTTCCTGTCTCTCTTCCCCTGTACTGCATTCCGTTATGAAGTGTTTAAGTGACAGGTCATGCTTCAGCTGGCCGCATTCTCAATGACACGTCCAGGGCATTGCAGGATCATGCAACAAAAAAAAAAAAAAAAAACAAGGAGAGAAAGATAATGAATCAGCAGGAGAGTTTGTGTGTGTGTCCCTGTGCACACATGCACGTGCATACACTATACAGTATGTATGTGCGTGGGTGTGCCTGCATGTGTGTGATTATTTACATGCATGCTTACATGTCGGTGCATTATGCATGTGTTCTCATGAGGACACATAATGAGATTCCCAGCTGGGATGATGCATATAAAAGCATGAAACTGTAAAGTCTTAAAACAGCCTCTGTGACCTTGAAGCCATGCGCCCGTTGTCTGCAGTGGTGCTGCTCACGCCGCAATGTTACAGGGGACCATGAGACAGCCAACTCCTGGCTGCAGCAGAGCGAGAGTGAGAGTGAGATGAGGGAATGAATTCTTACTTTAGACAATCGGCTCCCTATCATGTAACACAATATTCAGCCAATGTTGCCAATTTGGCCGTCCTTCTCAAAAAGTGCAAGATTCACTTTGATTGGAAGTTTTTGCTCCTTGATCCACCGGAGCTAAGAAATAGAGTAGCCTTACTGTAAATCAAATGACCTTTTCTCTGGCTTGTGACTTTGCTTTGCAGCCACAGAGCCATTTTTGTTAATTTGACGAATCCCCAATTGCCAGAATGTGCAGATGTGCTTGAGTTGGCAGGGACAGCTTGAATCAAAAATACTTGGCAAAATACATCCCTAAGATTCTCTTGGAAAGGGACTGTTTTTCTCTCTATTACAAATCTTTACTTAACACCTCCAGGGGAAGTGTGTGCCCAGAATAAATAACCTCTGTGAAAAATTCAAGGATTTGTCAATACAATAGATTCTAGTGTCCTGCCTGATTCTTCTTGTATTTCCTAAGTGGAACTAGCATATTGTCACTGTTGCGTGAAAACCTTGTATCTACAAAATGTCAACTTCTCAGAAGCTAAGAAAGGCAGCCTTGTTTTAAGCTTTACCACCATGCATTTTGAGTTTATGCAATGGGGGTTAAAAAACATTTGCAAAACTATTTGGCATTTGAGACAGTTGAAAATGTCAGCACAAGTGTAATTTCGCCTCATAGAGTAACAATATGTCGGATCAAATAACAGTCAAGATCAGCGTGTTTTACTAAAGATGTAAACAAGCAAAAGCAATAGCCCCTAGGCAGATGTGCTCCCCTGCAGGTTTTGATAGATGTGACAGGTATTGTAATGGAGAAAGAATAAGATACAGTATAATCCCCAAGGTGAGGTTGGATTGGATGATCCAGCATGTTGGTGCTTACTCTGCAAGAAAGGAGGAAAGAGAGGGTCCCACTCTCCCCTTGCCGCGTCAAACAGCGATTGGCTCCTGCAGAGTACATATCCTATCAAAAGGCTACCCATACATCCTCACTATCCAACTGACAGAGGAGGGAGCAGGGAGAACAGAGCCAGGTGACCCCCACATTCACAATACAGTAAGTTTGTGTCAGTGCTTGCTCATGTTTGTCTGTGTTTGCGGGTGTGCATGTGTACGTTCCTGTGCGTGGGTACCTTTGGCATCTCTGGTTTCGTATAGGGTATTAAATTACCCATTGGGAGCTTTAATAGAGGTGGAGACACTCAGATCTCTTGATTGTGAGTCTGGATGAGGGAGAGGGTGAAGAGAGGAGAGGGTAGCAGAGCGGAGCTGCCAGGGAGGGTAGTTGGGGCACAGCAACTTCTGCAGGCACAGAGCAGGGGACACGGGTGAGTGGTGCAGACATCTGCACACATCTGCACATAAGCTTTGCACTTTTTAATGGCATCTCAGCTTGTATTTGTGAGTGCTTGTATGTTTGGATCTGATAAGGGTTAAAGTGATGTCACTGGATCTGCTGCGTCTTTCAATGTCAGCTCAGTGTGAGATAAGGCTAAATTACCTCAGTGGTAAGGCTGTTTGGAAAACAGCTAACCCTAACCTTAAGGAGTGATGCTTGCTTGGATAGAATTTGTTTTTAGAAACCTTTAAAACTGTCTGCTAAAATCACTAAGCTGCAAGGTTATGGACTTAAATAGATTAATCTATACACTCACACAGCACCTTTCTGTTCTGTGCATCTTAAAGTATTCTTTCTGCAGTACTCAATAGCCCCTCTTCCTGACATAGCGTAATCAATACTTATTTTTGTTGTATTCGACTACTGTATCCTTGCATAAAAGGATAAATTGAATGCACAATCCAGTGAAATCAATTGTATATCCTAAATTGTTAAGATAACCTGCTATTGCCTGCAGTGCATGTTGAAACAGAGCCAGGAGATTCACCCTGAGTGTGCGGGGCCCTCGGTGTCAAGTGGAGACAGAGATTGAAGCTTAAAGCGTTTGTCAGGATATCATTATCTGTCCGAACCAGACAAATGGAAAGATAAACAGCCACTTAGACGTCATGTCAACGTGGTGTTAATAGACTACCCCATATTGGATTCAGTGTTTGACAGTGACAGCTGAAACAAGGTGAAATTCAAACATTAAAATAATGAAAATAATAAATAAGTCATAGTTTTGGTTGCTGATGACTGAGACGGAATGATTATGAAGACTGTTTTCAATCATACAAAAAGGTCCACACATATGCAGTCTTGTAATAATGCCAGTAATGCCATCCAAAGACCACATACTGTAAGCATTTTCAGAGCTGAACTTGCCGAATCTGTGTTTTCATTCAGCTCATGAGGGAAAATTGGGGGGAAAAAAATGAACAAGCACATTATCAGATGGCAAGCTCTCTGCTGATGCAAATATAAACTGCAAAAAACAGTCTTTACCAACAAAACGAAGATTATTGCACCATTTAGTGAAATTTAACCTTACCCTTTTTTCTTTTTTAGATGACACAAAATGCATCCGAAATCATCCCAAGGAACAGTTTACCAGCCTGAATGATAACCAGGAGGAAGGAGGCACGTGGCACGTGGCACTGGCTGTGGTGTCCTCACTGTCGCTCACACCAAAACCAGACTGACAAGCAGAGTTGTGGCCAGCACCAGCAGGACAGGTGATGGAGGTTCCGCTTGTTAATTTTGAGAACATGGATGATGTCGGCATCAACATGGGTGACCCCAGTGACTCTGGGTACCCAACCTCGCCCACCTCAGAGGCCCCTGATCAGAACCTGGTGGCCAACCGCCTGGCATCTCCACACCAGTCACCGCACAGGGGCCGACGTGGACACCAGGCTGGTCAAGAGGGCTTTTCCCCCTCTACTCCCCCAACGCTGACAACTAAAGGGAATTCAAGCAGTGGCAGCCTGATCTCCAATCTAAAACTTCTGATCAACAGTGAGTCGCCCACTGACAGCGTCTTCAGTAAAATGGCAAAGGATGGCTGCGAGAATGAAGACATGTTTGAAAAGCATTACGTGGAAGAAAAAGATGAGAAAGTTGTGATCAATATTTCCGGCTTGATGTTTGAGACCCAACTCAGCACCCTAAATCAGTTCCCGGAGACCCTGCTTGGTGACCCCATGAAAAGGATAAGTTACTTCGACCCAATGAGAAATGAGTACTTTTTTGACCGAAACCGTCCATCTTTTGATGGTATTCTATACTACTACCAGTCAGGGGGGAAACTACGCAGACCAGCCAATGTACCCTTAGATGTTTTTGCTAATGAAATTGTTTTCTATGAGTTAGGGCAGGAAGCAATGGAGCAGTTTCGTGAAGATGAAGGCTTTATCAAGGAGCCAGAAGTCCTTCTGCCCACCAATGAACTCCATAGACAATTCTGGCTCCTGTTCGAATACCCAGAGAGTTCCAGTGCAGCAAGATCAGTAGCTCTCGTTTCTGTGTTTGTCATTGTCATTTCCATCTTCATCTTTTGCCTGGAAACCCTGCCGGAGTTCAGGGAGGACAATGATCTTTTCACTGGTGTGACCCAACTCATCAACGGGACCCAAGACAGCTCTGTCCCTCATCCTGCCACAAAAGACCTGGTGGCATATTTCACAGACCCTTTTTTCATTGTGGAAACTATTTGCATAATTTGGTTCTGCTTTGAGCTTGGTGTCCGTTTTGTGGTGTGCCCCAGCAAGAGTGACTTCTTCAATAACATCATGAACATTATTGATATTGTCTCTATAATTCCCTATTTTGTAACCCTGGGAACAGAACTGGCCACTACCCCCGATGAAGATGTTAACTCCAGTCAGAACATGTCCTTGGCAATCTTACGAATCATCCGTCTAGTGCGAGTTTTCAGAATTTTCAAGCTCTCGCGACACTCTAAGGGACTTCAAATCTTGGGACAGACCTTGAAAGCAAGTATGAGGGAACTTGGGCTGCTCATCTTCTTCCTTTTTATAGGAGTCATCCTATTCTCCAGTGCCATCTACTTTGCAGAAGTGGACGAGCCCCAGACACAGTTTGTTAGCATCCCTGATGGTTTCTGGTGGGCTGTGGTGACGATGACCACTGTGGGATATGGAGACATGTGCCCCATCACCATGGGGGGCAAAATGGTTGGCACTCTATGTGCCATCGCTGGTGTCCTGACCATTGCCTTGCCTGTTCCTGTGATTGTCTCCAACTTTAACTATTTCTACCACCGGGAGACTGAGCAGGAGGAAAAACAGATGATGGATGCAGCGGCAGAGGCTGCCCAAAAAACATCAGCTGTGAACAAGTATGGGAGCACACCCTCACTAAACAAAAGTAACGGTACCTGGCAGAATGAGAAAAATGGCATGCACTGAGAAAACTAAGGCATTTATATCAAGGGCATGAAAAAACAAACAAATCACACATATCCAATGTTGAGATGCAATGATATCAGTTTATCTTTGTTTCTCACTATTTTGTACTCCAAACACAGCAGCACTTGAGCATATTATTACAGTATTAATAGGTATTGCAAAGTATTGGTGAGACAACCTTTTACACAAGTTGTCTAGTGATCTGCATGTGGATGTGTCAAAGTGCAATTAACACAACTCAGAAACTATTATGTCAGTTAACTGTATGAAGCGAAGATGTGTAGTTAAATGTGTCATTACATCAAACTCAATCTAGTATGATTATATGTAAAGCAAGGTGTGACGACTCATTTATACTATAGACAAATATTTCATCTTGCTAATGTAGATTATTAAGGTCAGAGTAGAAAAGAAAAGCAAAGCAAGTTGTAAATTTGACAAAATTGTCTCTGTGGTGTATATAACAGTAAGAAGAAAACAAATTGGAAACTGTTTTGATTGTCATAGCTTTCAAACTGGAAGTATATGCGGAGCTCATATTACATTACAGTTCCATGTTAGACTATACTTTGTGATATTCAGCAAAATCTAGATAGAACTTGGCATGATTTTCAAGGACGGGCAAATGTGTCTTGGTAAGGCAAGAGGGCATCAGTGCAAACACCGTCTTATCAGCAAATCTATAGTTGTGAGCGCTCATCCAGCGCTGCCCAGCACTTTTCCTTGTGATACAGCGTAACAAAATCTGTGTGATACGTAGTTGGCACATTAGTATGTCTGCTATTAATCTTGCATGTAGGCTACAAAATATAAATTAAATCACAAACGTGCGTAACATACACAGTTTAGCCTGCTATAGCCACATGCAACAGCTGCATGCTACAGTTTTACTTAAAAAGATCACAAACTACTTCCATCCACATGGTTTTTAGTTATTAGTCATTTTGACTCTTAAGTTCTTTGAATTTATGCAACAAATTATATACATTCACCTAAACAATCACTGTCTATCTGATTAGTAAATTTTATGAATTTACCTTTTAAAAACCATATCAATTTATTGCACTGAAAGTCTTTTCCACAATCTCTTAAGCACTTTTTGTCACGGTTGGCAGGGAATACATATTTATTAGAATGTACTGAAATGCGAGACAAGCTAAATAGTTGTGGTCTGACTGAGAAACTGCAATAGAGGAGAGCGCAAGGGCAAAACTAACCCAGCACTCTGATGACTGAGGAGTTCTCCATTACTGTTCTTTCTTCTTTTTTTTTTTTTGTTGCATGGCATCGAGTGCCGAAATGAGGTATAACTCCTCCTTTTATCAATAATTGAGAGTTTGACATATTTACTAGAGTTAAATATACTGTTTTCATCATGTAGTAATGATCATTGTATTCCATGTGATAGAGACAGCCAATAGTTCTGCTGGATTTGTAAAATGTCGACAGTAAATGATGAAACCAGACATTGGTGTCAGGTCAGGAAAATATGAACTGGTAACATGTATGCATGCCACTTGAAAATGTACTGTATGTGAGTGTATAATATATATATAAATATATATGAAGACAACCTGTATAAAACAGCAATGGATGTAATAGTAACTCAATCAATGCCTTTCTAATAACCCTACAATATGCAATGATGATGTGTAGGTGCACAAACCAAAACAAATGTTTTGTTTTGTTTTTTTCCCATCAGTGGAAAAAGCAATAACTGTAATCAATGAAATGAAATGCAATAAGTTGTGATGGTGACATCAGTAAGTCACTGATGTCACCATCATTCAGCACTTTAATACTGTTATCTGAGCACTTACTGTATAAGACTGTTACTGTATGTGTCAACATTGTACAGTACAGCATCGTAATTTGCAATATTCCTGTAAAGAGTGCCTTTCATTAAAAGTGTATCCTAACTGTGTGACGTTTCCCTCCATTTCCACCACAAGTCTCTAAGTGAACGGCTGTCACATTTTGCAATACAGGAGAAAACAAAATCCTGACCGGAAATTTATATTTGGAATGGATTAACTGCTCTTCTCTATTTAGCTTGTCTCACATGTGATGCTGTCACTTTTGAGACAAGTTCCACTTTTCACATCATTTTATCAAGCAAATTTCAAGTTCTCCCCTCAGATTTGGAACTTTTTCAAACAGGTATGTTTTTTTCCCCCTGGCTGCAGCAACAATGGTGATGAAAGGAGATATAAATGCTCTAAGTGCCAGTGTAAGTCTTCAGGGCTGAATACTCATTATCACCCTATGTTAGCTGCTGTTAACGCCTTCTCACTGCTGATTCTTTGCACTGGTGTGACGATGACATCTCTGTCTTTCTCTGTCTGTCTCAGACACTCACCAAAAAAAAGTTCCCCTGTGAGTCCTGGCTGAGAATGTGTCATTTCTCAGGAGAGAGAGATTCTTTTTATATCTGGTGTTGTGGTGTATATGGCAGTCTGGGAGAGCAGACGTTGTTGCTGTGTGTTCTGTAACAAGCCTGTTATCTAATGAAGAAGTGAATAGGCTAAAGACTGACTAAAAATAAGTGGGAAGATCAAAAGGAAAAGGGATTATCAAATCATGCAAGAATGCAACAGATGCGAGAGAATGACATATTGTGGATTCTTTACTGCTGTCCAGGATGCAAAACAGAGGAGCTGAATAATAACTGATAAGGAACATAACTAATGCTTCCTTTTATTAGCACAACACCATGCTAGATGCTGAGAAATTCTAGTGCTTTGTGCTTGACAATGCCTTTGACTGGGATAGCTTCAAAAGCAAAAGCACCAAATTAAATATGCAAACCAAATGAATCATTTATAAGATTATCTATCTTGGCCTCCAAAGCTAAGAGTTGGGTGTTTCACTTGACGTATTACTGTCGTATTACTGTCCCATGCAGTCACCTCAAGAACACGTTCTCCAAATGAACCTGTCAATATTTTTGAACGCTGGCTAAATTTGATTAATCTATATCTATTTATCTATCTATGAATGATAACTCTGTATTTTTATATGTTAGGCTTGTAATTTCAGATTTTCTGAGCCTTCTCTGTTTACTGCTACTTCACTGAGGCTGGCTTGTTAGACCGATTCGTTCAGCCATATTTGGCTCATATGGGAACATAGTGGCTGTGTCCTTTGCTGTCTGTTCTGCTGTTTATGCTGAGGTCTTCTACACTTGTCACTAGTTAACGGTCAGGTCACTGGTCTGCCCTTCTGCCCTGCTGATCACTGATTGTGTAGTGATATCCCAAACATGAGGCCCCATAGTATTTTGTCATTCAGCAGACAGGTGGCTTTCGCAAGGTCAAACACAAAGTGAGTCTGTCATTTATAATTCATCGGATGTTCCATGATCAAGTCTATCCTGCCTTTGATAAGGATTCAACCAGAGAAATGCATTCAAATTGCAGATGCTCCAATCACCATGGCTCAGCGAACTATACTGCAACCCTTAATGAATCTAAAAATATCACAGTTGCATGACTCTGCTCTTCCCCTTGCTCTCCCAAGTAAGTGACAAACTGTGTCCCAATCTTTTAGGAGGAGACAATGGATGGGTCTCGCGCTAAAGCTCAGACAGGGAGTCTCACATCAGTAGATTGGGTTACTGTTTTGTCAGCAGACACGCTATAAGCCAGTTTCAGACTTGCACAGACAGCAGGTTGTGTACTGTAGTTCATGCCCTCCAGAGGGCAAAGTCTCATGGAACTGGGCAGCTTCTGTTTCTTCCAGTCAGTGACTTAACTTCTGTGAATCTACAACAGTGCAGAGACAGAGGCATCAGGGTTCATCACACCTAGAGTGACCTTGCCATTACTGCTTTAGATCCTGATCCTGAGTGGCAAAGCAATTTAATGGGTTCGATTTTGATTAAAATTCACCTTTGGTATTACTTGGGCCATTGACTCTGCACCCCGACTTTGCTGACCAAGAACACTCTGACATGGGCTTTGCATTACTCTTATCAACTGCGGGTCCAGCATGATGAAATCGCAAGAGCAGACTATTTGCAAAAAGCCTACACTAACAAATCAGCAGCAAGTATCATGGGGCATATTCTTGGCATGAGTGAAACCGAACGCGTTTGATATTCCATCTGCTCGCTCAGCATTAGAGAAAGTGAAGGACAGGTGGACACACCCCACTTCTTGGTGGGGTGACAGAGGCTTAGGCGTGCTGACATACTGTAGCGTGACACATTGTGATACCATGCGGCACATGTGGGAAATCATTGGAAACACACGTGCAGTATCTGCATAGCATTTAGTTATATTTACTGCACCAGTGCCGGGAATTCCTGATATCATTTATACACATGACAATTGATTTTAAAGGAAATGCTGTGCTTCCTACATGGTAACACCCACTACCTGTTTTATGACTAAGACTGGAGCACTTGAAAACAGTCCATTCACATCCATTTGAGCAAAATTACAAATATTACTGTGGCAGTTCACACATAACCTGAATCAGCCTTGATACAACTGTGATAACACCATCTACTAGTATTTAACTACGTAACAGTAAGAAACTCAAGATGTTTATTTTTAAGATGAAGATTTTCCTTAGTTATTCATCTTATGTCCACTTGCAAAGACAACAACAAAGCAAATGGTCTGTGCTTATGTTGAGGCCAAAAAAACAAAATAAAAATCAACATTTCAACATGTTTCCTGAATACTTATACAAGATGTTTCCCATATAAGTATGGCAAGGTTAACCATTAACCATTTTCTTTATCTTTCCTTGTGATGATGTCATGGGGAACTCCTGTGATCCTGATTGAGAGTTCATTGCAGACAGACTTTGTTACCACAAACTCTTCAATTATTCATGTGACATTTTGGTCTACCTCAATAATTCAGAGTGGCTTAAGAGAAGTTTGTGATGACCAGTCCTCGATATATCAGATAAGCCATTATAATTAATATTGCTCTTATAAAACATTTAGAGTATGTAGTATGTGCTCATAAGCATTAATGTGGGGGGTTGACATCAATGGCAGACAGTGTTGTCTCCAATGTGAGTTCGAATATGCTTCTTTACCTCAGTTTTTTTCTTCCTGAATCTCACTAATTGCAATCTGTCACTTTCAATACTGAAAACTGCAGTGTCATGTCTGTATTTATCAGGCAACCAGCAGTGCAGTCACGCGGGGTTTCACAGGCCTGAGATGGTGAAGGTGGGTAATGATTCAAGGAGATAAAGATTTATGACAGGTACCTGCACAGTGACTGTTCTGCAGCAGCGCACCAGTCCTGGAGGTCAGTGGCCAGACCTTGCGGGATGAAATGTGAGTCTCACATTTGTCCTGCTTAACGCCCATGAAAAATGAAGCAGGTGACCTGAAGTATCACCCTGGATCAAATAGTACACTTGTTGCCTTCAGAGGAATGCTGGCTGCTCTTCACATCTGTGACAGACATAAATGTTTGCAAAGTCTGATTATAGACTTGAGGTGACAGAGCAAAAAACGTTGGTTATCTGATTGCAGTCCAATGCAATAATTAATCTGGGTCATTTTTCATAGATAAGTACTACAATTACTGGAAGTGCAGTAAAGTCAGGCTGTCAGATCAGACAAAAATCAACCCAGGCAGACTTCAATTCAGTGATCAAGCAGATTGCTGTTGTACTCGGCTTTCTGGGCTTCCAAAACGCAACAGATATTATGCTTCACATGCTAAATGAGAAATGTATGCAATTGCTGTAGAGGTTGCCAGTTTGAATTCTCGCGCTGTCTTGGAAATTTGGAAAGGGAAAGTCAATAAGTAATGCTCTCCCCTACCTCAAAAACTACTACTCAGGTGCTGCTGAGTAAGACATTGGACCAATTACCTATAACCTATGAAGGCATTATATGAAAGACAACCCACTGGACACAAGACTGAATTTCCACCATCTACTTGTGTGTAACCAGTGCCATCTGGAAGACAGGCTGCTGTTTCAGTGTTTTGTATGACACCTTGTGGCAGAATTTCGCTACTGCACATTGTAAACTGGTTGTAACGTTGCCACTCATTTGTTGGCCTCTGAGGAAATGTGTTGTATAACAGGTTCATTTGGAAAGAAATGGAACATAGGAGTAAATTTATTTGAACCCTGAGGACTCAGTCAATTTAATCAGCCCATTTTGAACCAATTATCTTTCCTTATAAAGCTCACAAGTGTGTGTCTGCCCACCTAAAGCCAACAAAAGCTTGGTTATGCCACAGTCACAACATTTTCCATTTGAATACCTGAATGAATGATAGTGGAAATTATGAATCAGTCACTTTTGTATCAGGATGAATGATCTCTGCATACAGTAGCCTACAAGACTGTTAGGAGGAAGTAAAAACATTTTTAATGCTGGAATCCCCTAATGATGGGGGAAAAAAAAGACTAGTATAAGGAAGAGATTAAGAAAACACCTGGGGCCATTGTAAGTATTGCCCATGCTTAATTTTAAATTATATCCATTACAAGAGTGCACATTTTGCAGGCTCTCCATGAGCAATAGAAACTGGACCATCATAAACTGACAAAATATGGAGCCATGCCAGTGATTACTGAATCAGCAAAGAAGATAAAGTACCAATAAAGTGTTACTTTATTGGTGCAGTTCATTCTGGGAATTCCACACAACAAAGTTCTCTTTTCTAAGACCTCTACATTTTAAATGAGTCACTTTTTACTTGTACAAGTTTTGCTTTCATTTAAGTAAAGTATTAGCAGTATAACGATACTAGCGCATTCTAGTTCCACCACTGTATAGCATGTAGCCCGGTTTGTAGTCAACAGCACAGTATTACTCATGCTAACCTCACACTGCCCTGGTGTTTATGACTGTGTTTGTTTGATGAAGCGAGTGAAACAAGGAAATGGGCCTGTTTTCTGCTGTGAGGGCGGTTTTATTGTAAACACAATTCGTGAGCATTTCCTGGAAGAGTTTGACAGACCTTGAAAGATATGGCTGCTATAGAGTAATCCCAGACCAATGTGCAAAAAGCAAAGGAGACTATGGTTGATGACATAATCCGGAAACACCGTTTGAACTGAAACTGTTTGGATGTCAGGCCGTCGCCATGCTGCCATGTTGGAACAAATGATTTTCAAAATTAGGGAAATTACTGCACCTGTAGCTGATGGAGTAGATGAACTAGTTTAAAACATTAATGTATAATTGTCTCAAGTAATTTACAATACAACAATAAGGGCCGTAGGGACTGAA
>OMKZ01034345.1:6328-20561 GCA_900302535.1 Neoniphon sammara | reverse complement strand
TGTCTAAAGTAATTTACAATACGGCCGTAGGGACTGAATATTATTATTATCATTATTATTATTATTATTATTATTATTATTATTATTATTGGCACACATAATATTGTAGCCTACTCCAATTTGGTACTCAAATTGGGGTTTTAGCAGTTTTGATGTATTTAATTGCATTTTCCTCCTAACATCACCACATATGTAAGCTACAGAATATTATGTATTTTCTGTTTTTTTGTATAATTCCTCAATCATTATTGATCTGCTATAGAATCAGTGGAGTTGTTTTTATTTATTTATTTTCGTATAGGTGCAGTCGGTTTGATTGAATCAACCAGTCTGAAAAACTATAATAAGAAAGCGTAATGACACATGGAGTGAATACTAACAGGGTACAGTAAGAGTCTTAACTTTTCAAAGAGGCGTATTGATCTATGGTGTGGGGAAATAAGTTCTTCAATTCTACTTCCTGTTATGACGCGGCAGGCCGGCAGCACCATCGCATGCAAAGCGACCGAGTTGAAACCGTAAACAAGGTGTTATTACATCACCTGATGTCGACGTGCTCACCTGAACAGGACTCCGGCGACTTTCCATTCTCCACCCACTCATACCTGAAAATGACGATAGACTCCTTCGCAAAAAAGGAGGGAGGAACTTGTGTGACATGTCCAAACAAGGGTGGGGAATTTGAGCGCTGTTACAGCTCTACGGATAGTACCTAGGTAAAGTAGCCACCTTTCATAATCAGACCTGCTGCGTGTCAGTCGCACTGAGTAGTTCTATAAATCTTTGGGAAGTTTGCCTAAACAGCCTAGTATTAACAAGGAATTAAGGTGAGTTCACTGCCTCTTTTCTGTACCAACCGTCTATCGAGGAAATTATGAATATGTACAGCATGACAATGTTTTTTTCTGATTTTATCACTTTTTTGAAAAGTTTCTGCAGCTTTGAAACGTATAACCTTCCACGACAATGAAGTAAAATAATAGAATTTATGAATACATTTTCTAAATGAATACAGAATGAACAATTCATGCGAAAAGGTCTAATGAGTCTTGTAGACCCCTTTATATTGAAGCTCTCAGTAGTTGTCTTCCTACATTATGGCTACAAACACAGAAGCATTTGTTCTTGATTTTCAAACATGTGGACCACGAGTTGTTGCTGCCTAAAAGGTCTGAATAAAATGCCAAAACAAATCTAAAATTGAATGTGTAATTGATTGTGTGTTTTGTTGTTGCTGTAGTTTTCCCACCATGGAAACAGAGACAGAGAAGGGAAGGCCTCCTAATGGCCAGTTGATTTCTGTGACCCGCAAGGACACGGTCCGTCTGCTGGAGGTGTATGTCAAGCGCAGCCTCAGCCTAAATGACGGGACTGTGATGGAGCACAGGGCTGAGAGGAGAAAGAAGTGGGTGACATTGCCTGAACGACAGAAAAAAATGCGCAGGCACTCCAGCGATCCTTCCATTCACCTAAATGATGGAGAAATTGGCACATTTGCTGTCGAAAGTCCCGCAGACCAGCCCGAGACACAGACTGATGAACCCAAAAAAATACCCAAAAAAAATAAGAAGAGCAAAAAGCCCTCATTGTGGAAAAGCTTTTTAGGCTTATTCTCTAGGAAGGGGAGTGAGGAGAAAGATGAAGAGCAGGAGAGTCGTCCGGACATGCCGGTGGTCTCCCATTCAACACATGAGGACTCTGATGCCTCTGCCTCTTGCCTTCCAGTGGCCCCAGACTCTGTACAAAAGAGAAAGTCCTTGAGAAGGAAGACCACAAGGAGAAAGTTCCCTAAAAGACGTTTATCTAAGAGAAAATCAATTAAGCGAGATCTTGGTAAAGACCTCAACACAGCTGACATCACTGGAGTTGAATGTAAGTTTGAAGGAAAGAGTGGCCATAACAGGCCTCTGTAACCTAGTATGTTGAATATAAAAAGTGTTAATGCATGGCAAATACAACAAATCTTCAGTTATCATTTCTGAGGTAGTCAGAATGTATTGCAGAATACAGGCTAATGTTCACTTCCTTGTTTAAACACACTAGCTGCATGCTGTCTTTCTGGTACGCACAGGTACAAATAACAAATTGTTGATTTGCAGCTGTTCAGATTGTTGAACCTACCTACTCCTACTATGAGAAAGTGTCAGAGGAGATGGAAAAGATCGTCCACGAGGTCAAAGAGAAAGAAGAAGTTCTCACGGATGGTAAGATTGGCTAACATGCACTTTCTGCTTCTCTGAAGTTCTTATGAAAGAGCTGCTTTTTTCATTTATGTGCCTGGCAGTATTAAAAATGTGAAAAGGCAAATTTATGCAGACATGTTTTACGATGACAGCAAATTTGGTGCAACATTTAATCTAATGCAGACCAGACAGAATAATATATTTCTCATGAAAATCATAACCGCCCTGTCATTTCTGTTGGCTCTGCGTCTTCTACATCCTCCCACTCACAAAGGAGATTAATATCCACCCACATCTAATCCTTAAATGTGCACTACATTAATTGGTAAAAACATATACTGGCAGCATAGGAAATACCTGCAGTTTTTGGACATGTTGATGATTGTTAACTTTGACTTCCCTTTTGTCTAACCCCAGAGGATGTAATCAGTCGGATCATTGCTTTGACAAAGGAGCAAGGAGACGCCATAGAAGACAAGGTTGGTATTTGTGGCTTATTCAAGCAAAAATTAGAGGGTGGACCAAACTGTACTATTATGTAATACATCCGTGCAAAGGACGGATCATTTAAAGCAGTTGTAGTGTAGCTACTTCTGGCAGTGTCTCCTCAATACAAATTAAAAGCACGTGTTAATGATTAATGAGAATCAAGATTACTGATGGAGCAGAAAGACACAACAGATTAGGACGAGGATGATAAAATAAAGACATGACCTATTTATCTTTGATCAGTTATTCATGGGAATAATAAAAATACAGGAATGCCAAGATATCCCGCCAGTAGCTGTTAACGTGTTTCAGCATTTTACCTTTAACCATGACTGTTGAGGCGTCCATGTCTAATTACTGACAGCAGTCCTGTCCTGTCCTGTTATTCCATGTAGCTGAGAGATAACCCGACCCTGAGTGGCTTCTTCCAAGGGATGTCGTACAACTCCTTCCAGAGGTTGGCCGATGCCTATCTAGAGACAGAGGCGTCACCCACTCACAACGACCATATCAGTGTCCCGTCGACAGCTCCTGAACTGGTCCAGCTGGCCTTTACGCTGGACTTGACCGCCAGGGTAGCCCGCCTCTCTCGACAGAATATAGGTCACATTACTGGCTTGGGGAACCGCTACCTGGAGGACCGATTTAAATACAAACAGGTGAATGGCAGCAATGGATCTGTAGGGAAAAGATAAAGCAGGAGAGAACACTAAACATTTAGAAGTAGACAGCTTGCATGTGCATTGCTATAATGTTCTTTAAACTGATTGCAGATGTCAGGATTTGTCTTTCCTTAACGTTTCAAACTTTGTGTCTCCATCTTAAAAATTGTCTTGTGTCAGTTTGAAAAATGACATTAGAGCTTATCAACAGTTAAAACACAAGAATAGGCATGTCACGTGAGAACACGGTTTAAGGGTAATTCTTTTTTCTTCTTCTTCTTTACAGGCATGTACAGATCATCCGTGGTCTGACAGTGATGATGCTAATGAGTGACACACGGCCATGCAATATGAAACCTCTGCTACAAGTGAAACTCAACCTTATCTCACAGTTGTGGTTGATTTTGTTAAAAGGGAACATATGCTTTCAACCACAAGCACAAGTTCCCTTTTATAAAAATCAAGCTATTGTCCATACAAGGAGCAACTGAACACCACACTACCAACAAGCAAAGACCAGAGACACTCGTCTATGCTGCTGGGTTAGAGAGAAATTACATAATGTTTGTGTAATTATCCTGCAACAGTATATTTGCTATCACCTTGCATAAAAACCAGTTGAACAGCACTGGTAAAAAAACAAGTAAATCCCTCTAAAATGTGAAGTGTTGACCGATGTCCCCACAGAAGTGGATTTGAATTGAAACGGAGACTTGAAGTAAACACAGTCTTGAGTCACATAGCAGCATTTCAGGATGATACACAGGTGATTCCACTAGTGACACTGTATATGTGTTAGAAATCACTATGAAATTAGTTGCACTTTGCACATTAATTTGTAATAGTACAAATCAGCAATGCAATATCCATTCTTGTTTGTCAGCTAGATACCTCAGTGCAATCTTTTTTTATATTACTAGGATGTAAAGATGACGAAGATCTTGTATATTGAACAGACAATAGCCGGAGTATATGTATTGTAATATTATATGTTTGCTAAATATGAATGCTGGCATTCATATTAAATACTTTAGTAAGAATTAAATGCATATTTTATATAATTTCTTTTGTAATTAAACTGAAAAACGTCACACTCTGGTTAAGGTATTGATGATGGTGATGATGATGATGATGGTGGCAAGTGCCATAAATAAAGTCATACAAAAACACAAAAAAATTTAAGTTCTTACAAAATCAAGGCTTGTTTGGGTCAAGTTAACATGGACCACGCACACTACTGGCCCACTCCAGGCAAAGAAAACTATCAAACCACTCCTTCCATACTCATCCTCTCCTCTTCCTGCACTTATTGATGAGATGCATAGAGAGGTGAAGTCTGCACTGAGCCCTCCTCTCAAATTGCTAAAGGCTAGCATTGTAGTTTCATTGACTGGTTACCCTCCAGATTGAAAAGAAAAGACAAGGACCTGAGGACTGGAGAATCTCCTACTCCTTAACTGTTGGGACAAGAGCCTGGCAGGGATGTGTCTGAGAAAGAAAAAAAAGATGTACATTCCTGCCTAATAGCTGAGGCTGAAATCAACATGCCTTGACAATCATGAGCACAAGCACAGAGACATAAGTTGTGGATAAGTTAGATCAGTTTCGTTTTAAGTGGTTCACAGGCGCACAAAGGCACATTTTAAATAAAAAAGAATACAGCCACACCACAATTGGAAACCAGGTGGACAGATGGGCTTTGCGTTGTTAATGTAGATTAAGTATACTGAAGACATGAGAAAGTACTGTGTGTTCTGGCAAACATTTACAGTGGATTCTGGGCGTACAGTCTGCCAGGTGATTAGGAGATGGAATGTGACAGTCTGTCAGCTCTGTAGCTGCAGCGTGCCGTGATGTGTCTCACCTGTGGAATAAGTTCCTTTGCACGCAGGAGATCTTTCCAAGGAAAAGGAGGACCTTTTTAACATGTTGACAGAACCCAAGGGCCTTTGAAATAATTTGAATCTAGCACAGCATCATGCAACACATGCACACTCAGACAAGAAGTAAAAAACAAAACAAAACAAAAATGATAAGGTGAGCAGTATGGTTAAGAAACTTGAAGTCAGGGGAGGCTGCTCAGCCTGCCAGACTGGTTAGGGTTCGGACTAGCTGGCCAGGCTGAGCCGCCTGAGAGTCGACAGCTAAAGGCAACTTGACCCTGGAGCGTGAAGAAAACAACCCCAGTATCCTGATTCACTGCCATGTGACATGAATCACAAAAATCTAATCTGCCCTACTATTACTGTGCCATCCCATAAATGATCTATATAGGTATATTTCAGAAGATGAAATAATATCAAATTCAGGACAGTTACAAGTAACACTGATGAACACAAAGACTGGTACTTCTACTCAAGAAGACGTTATTTTACTGATGACTTTTGTTAATATCTTTAATTAAATTACTGCTGGAAAATTAATGAAAGAAAAAAGGAAAAGCTAAAAAAAAGGCTAATTTAAAATGTACTCAGCTGTTAAATGTGATCTCTTCCATGGAATTCTAGTTGTAGACGTGCAGGAAGGAAGGCAGTGGAAAACTTTCAAGCCATAGTACCTCTAAAGATTACACAACAGTTCTGTAATAATAACAACTATCAAAAACAAAGTGATTAATGAAAACAGGAAAACTGTATTCTAAGACATCAACCTTATGATTCACATTTGATGACTGAGTAATATCAATTTCCCAGTCTTATTAGCCAACACCTACTTGGACAGGCACTCGTTCAGATGTCCTGAATGTGTTTGGATGTGCTCTACTGATCCCATGAGGAAATGCTGTTTTCGCTCTCCATCTCCCCCTCTACGGGAAATCAGGTGGCAACAGCACACCAGGCCTGGAGCTGGCAGGGATTTGGCACAAGGGACTTAACCTCCCTCTAAGATCCATTTCCCTGCTCACTAGTGTCACACCCTACTGCCCTGTGAATGTAGGTCAGAATTAGTGGCCAAGTAACCACTTTGAAAGTTAACACCTCACTCTGACGTGCTGTAGTAGGCAATATGTAAACTCACCTGAACTCCTGGATATACAGCCAGTTGCACTTTGTCATGTTAGCACAGGTGGTGTGGTGACACAGTATAAAAAGTCCACCACTGGATCTTACATTACTGCTGTAGCACTCTCTTCCTACTCTTACCTCAATTTCTACAGCAAGTTATACTTTTCCTTTCTGGTTTTGGAATAAATATTACGTTCTTAAGTCTGCACTGTTGTGAGGTATAGTTTCAGTTACTTAGAAAACAGCAGGGCAGACTAACCACATGCCAATGTCTGGATTACCCAATAATGATGGGTTGCAGAGTCTAGTCTATTTATAGCATACAGCAACAGTGCTTTTGACATTTGATCAGGATTCAGTTTCAGGAAATTTACTAAGCTAGCTCTGACAGTGGGGTTATTTATTTCTGTAAGATTAAACAATGGGTAAAATATACTACTTAATTTTGGTTTTACTACTTATTTGAAGATGATCTGCCCATCTGTGACAGTACAATGCGTGTAATGGAACTGAAACAAACAAGGCAGTATTTCGTGTAAACCTTTTACATTTTTATTGCTTTTTAAACACTGAGAAGAAAAATTAATCAAAGAGTCCAAAGCCCATGTCTTCATCCGACTCTTCTGATTCCTCCTTCTTCTCTTCCTTTTTCTCTTCCGCTGAAAAAGAGGAGGGGAGGGGTTAAATACATCAAGTACAAAGAAAGCAACAACAATCAACTGTACTGTGATCCAAATAGTCAACTTTATGTTGCAAACCATCTAAGCACAACTAGACAATTTCCTGCGTGTATCTTAACTGACAAATAAAACCCTCATTTCACATTTTCCATATGTGCAGTGCAGACTGTTGATGTAAAAACCTTACCAGCAGCAGGCGCAGCCCCAGCTCCAGCGGCCCCACCACCAGCAGCAGCAGGAGCCGCTACAGCACCACCTGCTGGTACGGAGGCTAACTTGGAGAGGCCTGTGGGGAGAAAACCTTGGTTGAGTCATATAATTCCACTGAATTAATTTGTGGCTTATATATATATTTAAAAAAAATACTTCCCCTGCAGCTAAAAAATAGATTAACAAATCTTTACCTGAGTTCATTACTTCATTGATGTCCTTCCCATTCAATTCACTGATGACCTGTGGAAAAATACAAAATAAACAGATCAGTTACACAGCATCTTAAAAGCACAAAAAGAAAATATAGCATATGACAGCGTAGCATATCTTTGATATATCATACCTTGTTTAAGCGTTCATCATCGGCCTCAATTCCTACGCTGCCCAAGATGGACTTGATGTCCTTCGAGGAAGGGCTGGTGTTCCCACCAAGCACAGCCAGGAGGTAAGCGGCCACGTAACGCATTCTACATACAGAGAGGAAGCAGGATAAACGTTAACAACTTTAGTTACACTGTCATTTGTGTCATGTTGAGGGAACTGAAAGAATGGGATGGCAATAACATATTTAATTCGGAACCAATATTTCCACAATCATTGTTTCATGAATTTCAAAGCACTATAAACAATCTAAAACAGTCATCCCAAGTTTGAATTTATGTAGTTTTGATTATCTCAGACTGACAACATCAGAGAGTATGCTGACCCATTTCCGCAAAAACTCAATACCACTCTGGCACTTAAATATCCCACAACTGGCGGCTTGAATAGTTTGTTATTAGACACTTAAGTGTCAGTGAACGGTTTCTCCCAGTCGGCAAGTTGTATTTACGGACACTGCTGTAATGACATGAACGCGGCATAAATATATACTACAGATAGTAGCTAACACTCTTCCTCTTAAATTAAGGCATAATGGGGGGGAAATCTATGGACCACAGAAGGACTATTTGGATCACAGTACAGTTGATTATTGAATACTGAGGTGACTTTGTAGCTAGCGATAACGTTAGCTGCGAAATACGTTAGCCGGCCCGGACTTCATATTACAATCACTTGACTGACTTTTTTTATGTATATAGCTAGGACCTGGACGACTACAAAGCTGACCTATGTTAGACTTCAGTTTACATGGACAGGAGCTGAACCGCAAGCTTGGGATTTGTATTTAGCTATTCACGGCTGAAATGAAACTCGGCAGTGTTTAACATGGATGATATGTGGCTTAGAGTCACCATGGCGCCCTTTCCCACCCTTTGTGGAGCGTTCATGAGCTGTTCTCGCTCCAGCACAGTCATCTGACCCCAAATGAAGAAAACATTTGGAATAACGAATAGTTTAAACATCGACTGATCATCTTTAACAGGCTTTCAACACATCACATTTTCACTTACTTTTAAGTCTGAACAGACACGAAACGTCGGTCACGCTGATAAATCCGGAAGAGGAAGGGGGTGGCACCGGAAATTGTTGAAGTGTTCATTGCGTCGATTTCATTGGCCCACTGGTATGACGGACAGGTAGACGTCAAAAAGAAACTGAAAAGGGTATAACGTGCATGCCCCCCCCCTTTTTTTTTTTTCTTGTGGACCCCTAATGTGATTTTTTTTCATTCCTGGCAGAAAACTTTATCTTATAGAATCTGCATTTTATTCTTCAAATGTATTATATACATAGCTGCAAAGTAGCAATCTTTATATTCAACAAAGCAACACATTAGCTTGTGAAATGGTGAAAAAAAGCCTATACTGAAACATCCTACTCATGTGTAAGTATTGTTACCTTGCTTTTCATGAGGAGATTACTTAGAATACCAGCGTAAAAATAAACTCAAGTAAATGTAAAAAGTAGTTAATTTAAAATGTACTCAAACTGAACTATGTCTGCTCAACCAATGATAAATGGATGACAGGACAAAGTTCAACTAGATTCTTTTAACTGGGAAAATGAGAAAAGGAAAACAAAATAAATAAATAAATAAAATAAAGCCAGATTTCTGTTGTCCTCTCAGCTGTATGAACGTTCACTGCAAATGGCTCCACAGCTGGTTAATTTATATTGTCTAGTTTTTGGTGCTTAGGGAGAGCCACTAAATTTTGCTCTGTGTAATGGATTTGATTTATGTAACTAAGCACAATACTTTAGCAAAAATTTACTACTTTAAAAAATATTCAAAAAGTACAAGCACACAAAAAGCAATTCAATTATAGTAATGGCATGTACCTACTTTCACACTTGCCTAAGATCTTGAATAGACATGATTATTTGATTATTTTGAAATGTTCCAAACAGTGAAAAGTGAAAGCTCAGTTTGGGCATGTATTGTATTGACTACAATAATACACAATTCAGATTTTTTTTCCCCAGAAATAAATGAGTCACTAGCAAATTAACAAGGGACCATTTTTGTCACCTGACTGTGAACCTGACTGTGAACTTTCCACTGTCATGACAGTGAAAAGTGATATTTGCTGGACGAAAACTTGTCTAGTCAAATGTTACATTGCTGCACATCTCTGAAAATGTCATTTGGTTAAACAGTGCCAGTTTGCATGAAGCATGCTAACTATAAAAATACAGAAACCCAAGTAAAGGAAATAGGCCACTGTCAGTGAAAAAGACATCTAACAGCAGCCTTTAGTGGACTACAGATTGATTTGCTTAAAAGTGCAGTACTTTATTTATTTGTATCAATTCACAATCAGAATTGAAATCGAGAAATCCTTAATACATGTATGTCCTCCACATATGAATTCTGCAGCGGGAATTTGTTATACCTCATATGCATTAAACAATGTAGAACAACATAAACAAGTTAACAATTCAATCACATGATCCTCCCATACAGTTATGTTGAGCATATGTTTTACAATGGTCTGCATCCAAACTACAATTCAATCAACTCCTCATGTTCCTCCTGGGTTAACAGCCAACCAAACAGCCACATCACCGTATCTGACACAAAAGCTGCAATCTTCTTCACATTTGTCACATACCACATCTTGTAGCCAGCTTCTCCAAGGAATATTAACACAGCAATTACTAAAAACACAATGAAGATGCGGTCCATGTAATAGCTAGCCTTCTCTCTGAAGGTCCACTGCTCCCATGGCAGGGCACGCCGGGCTTCACAGTATTGGGAAATGTGTTCAAAGGCCTCCATGCCATCCATCTCTTCATCCGGAGCTTCCACCTCTTGGTTCCCCTCAGCAACGTATGCATCGGCCATTTTAAATACTTGTTCCTGTATCAGTTAGGTACTGCAAATCAGAGACCTCTCCAGTCTTCTGAGGATGTTAAAATGAAGAAAGTATTGGATTTGCTTTGTGAAAAAGTCAATGAGAGACTGCAGAATAGAAATAGCATTTCAGAATAATCTTTACCGTGTGTCGCTGCTGTCTTCTTCCAGTAATAGGATGAATTTTAAGGGTCTTGCCTCAGAGAAGATTAGTATTTTAGATGGTATGAGGATAAGATGCATACACAAAGTGGAGTCTTGGTTATTTTTCTCCACACCTAAACCATGCTCGTGCCATTTGTGGTAGGCCGCCAGTCAAGACAATGTGGCGCGACTGTGAATGCATTAAATGCCATGTTGATTACAACACGTACCTCACTAAGATGAGCGTCAGGGATTAGGACACACTCAGCAGTTTCAAATCCCTCAATAGGGATGAAGGTGACAGATGGTAAAACACGTATTGCTGCGTGTGTGTGTGAGAGAGTGACAGAGAGTCAGGGAGGGACAGGCAGAGAGATGTTGGCAGGGCAGATTGACGGTGAGGGTTTTAGAAGCAAGTTTGCCTGTGTCAGGCTGTTCAACCTTTTTCAGGCCAGCTGATCAACATACCTATGGTTAAAGGCATATAAGTCAAAGTAAATCAAGCATATTTTTGCTGTTTAGTGAAATAGTGTATTAACCTGGTGTGTTTTACAGCATTGCATTAAAAAAATGGATTACTAAGATCCCAAATGTCAAAATATTAAAACTTTTATACCATTGCTGTTTGGTGAAAACGTCTCCAATTTAGGGAATTTTTATGTTTTTACCATCAAGCTATGATCAAGGCTGTTTTTCTCAGTTTCTAAGAAGGTGTCATTTAGGAGATTAAAGGTTTTCACTCGGCATCAAGGATATCCTAAAACAGATTACATTGAGATTTTGTTGCACTAAATATCATGCATGTGTGGAAGTGGTCTTTCACGCACTAGAACCAGGCGGGTGGCAAAATGGATGACAAAGCAGAACTGATACAGCTTTAGCAGAAGCTTTAGCAGGGTTGGAATAAATCACTTCACCATAATGCTCTGTGTGTAATTCACTCAAACGCCTGACAGCCTTTTCAGCACCCTGTCCCAGCCAGTGAAATATGTCTCAAGCCAGCTCAATTAGCTGAGGTGGTCTGCATGCTGTGATAAACACAGATGGTTCAATTGCTTTGATGTCTGAGCTGCCAGAGTTTTGTTTTATTTGGATTTGGTGATTTGACTGGTGATTTATCTTCTAGGCTGGAACTTTTAGCTTCCCTGCATATTGAATGGTCTTCCATGAAAACACTGAACTTCACAGAACGCTTTTCTTTGTATCGATTGCACGCCATAAATCTTCCCTTTAGCAGTCTGAAGTTATTGCTGCTTTTGTTCACGTGTGATTTTCAAAAAGCAACAGTCAGCATTTACAAAACTGAGACAGAATTACCGCTATACACTAAATTAAACCTCACATTTAAATCATTTTGCAACAAGCAAACACGAAACAAGATTAAATTAGCAAAGAATATATATGCAGTTACCAACAAGCTTTTCTCTTATGAAATGCCTGTTCCACTTGCTACATGTAATCAACATATATGCCATTCAATATGAATTAATCAGGACAGCCATGAGTGAAAACAACAAAATGCAGGCTGACAGGGTTATTTTTCTTTTCCATTTTTGCAGTCAAATTTTTAAAAGATTTGTTTCAATGAAATTTGCGTGCAGGGGTCAGAGGTGAACTTGTCCTGCAACTCCATAAAGTGCTTGGTGTCTGCTCATGGGCTCATATTCCACATGATATCACATAGTCTTATAAGTCTGATCGCTGCACTATGGCCTCATCTCACTGTAAACCGTGTGCACAGGAATCCTGCAGTCCTTGTTACAGGTTGACAGCTTTTTTCTCCGTCTGGGTTGGCATGCTGGTGGGGCACGGGCTGGGCTCTGTGGGCTTACAGAACATGCAGCGGTGAGTGATCTGGATCAGTGTGACACGGAACCGGTTTATCCTAAAAGCATAAACCAATGGATTGAGAGCTGAGTTCACATGGGACATGAAAATGCCCACATACATGGCAAACTTGGGTACGCAACACTCTGGGCAGAAGAAGTTGATGCAGTTCATGATGTGCAGTGGCAGCCAGCACAGAGCAAAGAGGAAGACCACCAAGGCCAGTGACTTGGCCAGCTTCAGCTCCTTCTGATAGTACCGGTCCCCATCACAAGTGGCTTCTGCACGCCGGTTAAGCTGCCGTCGGATTACCCTGAAGATCTCCCCATATAGAGCAATCATTATGGTCAGTGGTACCACTACCCAGCCAAAGAAATTGAAGTACACCATGTAGTCCATGCTTATCACAGTGGTGAATTTACAGACAATGTCACTGGAGCTGCTGAGGTTTCCATGGGCGTCTTGGTTGTGCCAGCCAGTCATTGGAACCAGTCCTGTGAGGAAGGAGAGGATCCAGCACAGGCAAACTCCCACCCATGCCCTCCTTTGGGTCACTATGGTGTTATACCTGAGTCATTAGAAAAAGAAATAAAGGCAACTTTTCCAAGGGAATATTCACAGAGGAAATGCAGGCAAATGAAGACAAAGCTGCGTAAATGCACACACAATTTGTTTCCAGACTCAAATACATCACAGCCCGTCCACTTTATCATGACTAAATACTAGGTTGTTGTTCACATATATTTACCTCAAGTACCTTCTTTTCAGATCAGGACCCCACTAATAAACAAAAAAGGTGTATGGATGACTGCCAAAATCCTTTAACAAACTATCCTTAAGTCACTCATGTAGGCAGACAGGGACATTTTAATTTACTTAAAAGCTTTTGACTTGCAGCCCATTGATTTGCATTAAACTGGGCAGAGATATATGGCGCCATGTCAGACATAGATTTCATCTACACTGGGAACCACCTCCAAGAAAATTACTTAGTCTCTGATGCTGAAAGCATTTTGAGGAAATGGAGGAACATAACCAAAGCCACTCTGTGGTTCACTAACAGCTAGATAGCAAGTGTAATTTTCCACACACATGTGTATATCTATATCTAAATCTATATCTATATATATAGTCTGTGGTGATAAACCTCTTGTGGCGCCACCCACAGTTACAGTATGAGATGTAGCCGAGACATTTTTGTAACTTATGTGGGAAGGGCCACAAATTTCTGTTCTCATCACTGCTGCACCCTCCTGTTGGTTTGTGGAGGGTGCAGACTACCATATGCCACCTCTGATACACATGGAGTTGCCAGCTGTTTCTTTTCACCTGACACTGAGGAGGTTCAGTGGGAGGGCATGATGCATGCAGAGGTTCAAGCTATCTCAGCCATGCCCCCTGCTGAACAAGTGCCAACCTGTAGCACTTGCTAGTGCAGCAACATGACACCCAGTCTCTGTGGTGGTGGGTGGGCAGGTGATGTTACCCCTGCACAACCAAAGGTAAATACATGTAATCATTCTATTGATTGAATTCCACTGAAGCCAGGCAAAGGAATACATACCACTTTGGGCCATAAGATTATTCACGATAGGTACCTTACAGATTGTAGTTTGCTTATAGGAAGTGATCTGCAGTAGCCTGAAATCAACAGGAGTGAACTAGAGCTGGGCGGGGATGATGTCAATTTTGGCTCCCTCTTGCTGTGAGTCATGAATATTTGATTCTTTTTATAAAAAACATGATGTCAATAACTGTATTGATCATTTTAACAGACTGTGTCCTTAAATTA
>OMKZ01034344.1:21178-31473 GCA_900302535.1 Neoniphon sammara | reverse complement strand
CTCAGAGCAAACATCCAAACTGCAGCGAGATGATTATGGAGAACTGAGCACCAGGGTAGCTGTAATGGAGGCAGTCATATGTGGGATTTATCTCTTTTCGCTTAACGTGATGACATTTTTTTTTCCTACAATCCTTTGCTCAGTTTTTATGGCAGCATGTGGGAAATGTGGCTCACAACCGCTGTGCTGCCTCAATGTCCCTCTCAGCAGGAGTTCTCATTTGTGACGATGAGTCGGGGCTTTTGATCCACAGCGCCCTATAGAACCATAACCGAACACGTTCTTTATTACGGCCGGCCCCGGTGGGAGCCAGTCACCTATGGTACTCGCTCTCCTCTTTTTGTTTTAACTCGGCCGCCCTCTTTCAAGTACTTTAAAAAGAAAAACACCAGCGGGCTTCAGAAGATTCCCTTCCAAACCAGGTATTTTTCAAACCAGGTATTCCTTCCTTCCTTCATTCATTTATTCATTCATTTTCCATATGCGGTCAATCATAATCAGGATCGCAGGGGGCTGGACCCTTTCCCAGCATGCATTTGGTGGAAGGCAGGGAAAGTCACCAGTTCACTTGGCCTGCATGTTTTTGGGCTGTGGGAGGAAAGCAGAGCACCTGGACAAAAAGCACTTAAACAAGACTGCAACAATGAGAGATGACTAAAAACTAGTGAACCAAAATATTCTACTCTCATAAGCACTGTTACTTTAGAAATAAAATTACTGGAGTAAAATGTACTAAAAATGAAACAGCTCCTTTAAAATGCTATAAAATCATAACATTTTATTATTCATCCCTATTTATTCATTTACAAAACAGGCACATTCTTCCATGTGATCTTTACTATGCACTCTTTACAGGTTGAGAGGACAGAAATCAAGCTATATCATTTTAATAATTTGGAGAGATAAAACATCCCTAAGATGCTTATTTAGGCATAAGTGCATAAATAAACTAAATGCACCGTACTCTTAACTGGTGCAAACTGTTCACTGAATGGCTCCATAATTAGCCATTTTCTAAAGCTTACAGAGAGCACGCAACAAATTCATTCTGTAACAGATGCTATTTAAAATGTAGCAAAGCATAATACTAAAGTCAAAACATACTTAAGTGAAAGTAAAATTACTGACCTCCAAAAACACTCAAAAATGTACATGTACACAAAAAAAGGTGCTCAATAACAAGAGTAGGCTGCTTTTAATTTGTAGTTGGCATGGTGCAACTAATTGGCTCGTGTTACAACCGAGATTTGAAGGAGCGAACGCAGCCCAGTACTGAAAAAGAGTCAAAAGTGTCCACACGAGCTGCTGTGCTGCCACTGCTGATTTAATCAATACAATATAAGATATGTGCTCTTTTAAACTCTGAGTGGGCAGGAGGGTGTGTCTGAAGGGTGAGGAGTTTTTCAGAAAATACACAGTCTTCTTGAAACATGTCTAAGCTGTCCAAATAAAATAACACCCTTCTCTCCTTCACACAAAGCAGACGTCAGCAGCCTGACAACTGTCTCTTACCATAAATGCTAAATTGTTCATCTCATCTCACAGGCTTCACTCTAACATTACAAAACCCCCTTTTTAAAAAATTTGTCTTGGGTAATTAGCACAACACAGGCAACTCCTGGGCTTTTGTATTTTTTGCAGCTGCTGAGCAAACTGCTATTGTTCCTGTTTGTTCTGCATGTCCAAATGATTTTTTTTATTACAAAGAGAACAAGAAAAACAAAGAAATGAAGAGAAAAGAGGACAAAATAGGCAATTCAGTCAAGCACACAATGGAAAAACATGTATTTATTGTTAGTTGTGGTACAGTATGTGGGTTGGAAATGCTTTGGTATCATTGTGGACCAGTGTGTCAGTAACCGGCTGGTGAAGTGACTTGAGTAATCTGATTACTTTCTGTCTTTACAGTCTCATAGGTAAAGTTAGAGCACATAAAGCTCTGTTTGAATTGGATTTGTTCTCAAGGGTTTGTCGGCTAATTGCGATTATGATGAAGTTACGAAAACAATTTCAGAAGGTTGTTTTTCCTTGGAGTAGACTTAAACAGGTAGCAGATTACAAAAAACAAACAAAAAAAACAGAGATCCAAGGTACTCCATCTTGCATATAAAAAACACTGTTAATTAATCACTGGCAAGCATTGAAACGTGTTTAAAAAAATAGGCTACCAACGTGTTTCAGCTCAATCGAGACTTCATCAAGGTCAGGGTAATTACCACTTGAGCTACTGGTTAATTTTAATCCCATGTGGAGTGAGCGAGCCGATGATTTACACCCTTGACCCCAATGTTCATTTTGGCCCCAATTACTTACAGTGTTTCAGGCACTCGTACTGTAGGTGGTCTGATTATTCTTGTCCCTCTGTGTTTCAACTCATTTGCAGATAATTTAGACGCCAGCAGCTCTGCTTCCTGACTACAAATGAAAGTGCAACTTCATTTTTGTCTTTAAAAGTGGAGACAGGCCGACATGATCAAAAATGCATAAAATAAATGCATGTATAAATGCAGCCACATTGCATGAAGATGAATAAAATCTAATGCCCGTGATGCATGTTAGAGTCAGATGTTATAAGTCGATGTGGGGGCGTTTAAATAGTGAACACACACCATGCAGGACCTCCTGATTCAAATCTGCCCTCTTGGTTGTGGTGGGATTTGATGTGTGATACTTTTTTTAATGTGAATGTGTTTACTAATATGAGTTAATAGCCCTTTTCAGACTATGACTACCCCCGGGCTAAGACCCCAGTTAGCCCTGATCTTACTCCATTAGCCCAGGGCTAAATTAACCCCAGTCCGGTGCAGGGGGCCTGTTCTCACTGCACTCAAGGATAACTTGGGGCTTACTTATCCCTCCTAAGCCTAGACTATCATCTGTTACACAAACACCAGCATTTACATTTTCCATATATCCGTCTGTGCCACGTTGTCACTAGCCCTGACTCACAGTGGATATAACTGGCACTGTGTTTTGGCAAATTAGCCCAGAAAAGTTGGGGCTAGCCTCGCTCCAGATCAGGGTCAGCTGACACAGGGCTAAGGACTTGGGCAAAATCAAGCTGAAGAGGTACTGACTGGCCTAAACTGGGTCCTGATCACTTTAACACACACACACACTTGATTTTGACCATTAACTATTTTTGCACTACCACTATTGATACCTACTGATATGTTTATGGCTTCCCATACTTCCCATATACAGCCAGTAGTATCGATTAATTTTACAATATGGAGCCAATCAAACTGCATTGTGTCCATCATGTCAGAGGTGAACAGCGCTGACTGGACCAGATCTGATTTCCAATAAAAAGACAATATCAGGTCCATACATCAGTCTCCCTGCAGTGTACACACACACACACAGACACACACACGGGCTCAGCGGCTCCAGTGGATTATTGAAGGGTCCCAAAGTGCAGAGAAAGTTGCTGACAGGGTTAAACAAAGCAGGGCTGTACAGAAAGTCGGGCTGTTTAGTGTGGAGCAACTCTGACTCTGAAGGTTAATTACAGTTCTAACCTCTCCACCTCCCTGTTCCACCTCTGCCTGTTTCTCCCTCACGCTCCTCACTCCAGCCTGTTTGCTTTGGAGGAACATCAGGAATTGAGCCGCTCTCTGCTTGATAGGGCAGACAACTTCCCTCACACGCCCGCTCTCTGATGTCATCCGTTCCTCTTCTGTCCACCTGTCCTCCTCTTTTTTTCCCCCCTTCATCTTCTCCCTCAGAGTCCAGCCGTTTGCGATTCATCCGTCCCTCGATTTGTCATTTATTTGTTTATCTCCTCTCTTTTCTCTCCTGGCCGGACTGACTCATCCTCCCAGAGAGCAATAATGTGTGTGTGTATGTGTGTGTGTGTGTGTGTGTGTGTGTCCGTGTGTGAGGCAAGCATTTGTCGCAATGCTCTTTATTACTCTCTCTCAGCTTTGCCCTAAAATGCTGCAACTGCTGCATCCTTGATCATGAATTTCAACTTCACCTCCTCTTTTTCCATCATTCTTGTTAACAGAAAATAACATCCTTTGAAAAAAAATCACATATCCCCTCTCGTTATTAAATGATGGTAATGTTTAACTGATGGAAAAAAAAACTTTATTTATTTATTTTTGCAGGAAATGTGAAAATTTCATAGTCCCGGGCCAGCTTTATACAATGTCACGAGTGAATGGAAGTGAATTGGAAAACCAAATATTTTGGTCTCACTTTCTGAAAGTTGTTACAGTTTTTTGCCAAACACAACCCAGTTATATATTAGTGGTATTTATTTCTTCATTTGTGTAAACACTTGTGGATTTTTCTGCATGAACATACTTTAAATTTAGGAATTTTCCCATGATGAAGTTTTGTCATATCCAGCATGTCACCCCTGTTAATTTAAATCTTCGACCCCTCCAGGAGGCGTGTTTGCCATCTCTGTTGCCTCTGAAAGTTTCCCATCCCATGTCCTTAAATGTTTTTCAGTGATGGGTTCCAAAACATGTGGCTGAGTCACAAAAGTTGGGTTGGAGCTCATTCATTTTCTTTTTGAAGTCAACTCAGACCTCAAATGGCAGATCCATAACTCTCAGGACACCAGCTTGGCTACGACAGAAGCTGTAAATCAAATGAAGGGTCAGCAGTAGTGGCACTTAGCTCTTGTTTTGCATAAATAAAGTCATAAGGTCTGTTCACTGATACAGTTCAGTGTTGGGTTGTTAGAAACCAGCAGGGCCGCAGTCACTTTACTGAACTGGATCATGTTGTGAACAGGGTTTAATGCTGCGTTCAGGCCGTGTGGGAAAGATCAGAAGTCAACCTGTCAGCTTGTGACAACTTGAGAGTGTTAATGCATTCATGAAAATCACTGTGGAAATGTCACAGCTAACATCAGACAGGAGTAATAGCTAACACTAAAGCTAATGTTAGCCTGTCGTATGACTGAAGTGAATTAAGATGTAGGAAACTGTAGAGAGGCTCGGGGTTTATAACAACTGTTATTACTGTTGATGCTTCCATTATGAACTCCATGTTTTTCAAAATCATCCATGTTGATGACATCATGAGGCAAAGTGGGGGAAATCATGTGGAAGCAAATCCTGAGTTTTCAACTAGAAAATAGAGAGGATGTGAACATTATTACCAGGTATGAAGCTTGTTTTTACAGTCATAACAATACGGTGTGAATGTAATAATGCACATTTAAGGGAATGTAGATTTATCTGTTGTTGTTGTTTTTTGTTTGTTTGTTTGTTTTTGTATTTTACTATTATGTGGTATGTATTGTTATCTCCAATAATTATCATCATTATAATTTTAAATGAAATGGTAAAGAACTATTAAGTTATTAGTATTAGTAATAATGCTATTTATAGTAATACTGATGTAATATAAGCATGTAGCATTCATTTCAACTTTCATTTAAGATGTTTTTTTTTTTCTGAATAACTTCAGAAAGTTGATTCACTTCTCAATTTTGCAAAGTGAAAGTGAACTGATCACAACTCCTCAGTTTGTCCTGTACAATCTGAGCTTTAACAAAGACTCAGACACAGTACACAAGTCACTGCTGGAGGTTTTCTTTCTTTCTTTCTTTCTTTCTTTCTTTCTCTCTTGCTTTCCTTCTTGCCACATACACCCACAATCTCCCCGCCTCTGTGTTTCAGCCTCTCTTATATAAACTACACACACACACACACTCACACACACACACAGATACACACACACAAACACACACACTCTTCTCTCCTCATTTCTCATATTTTACCATTAGTTTTTCCTCCCGTTCTCTCTGTCTCCTCTGTTCCCTGTTCTTGCCTTGAGAGATTGCTTCCAGTGCAGAGTGGTGTGACTGCTGCAGAATTAAGCGTATGAAATATTCAGTGAGTCCTTTTCTTGCTAAAACTCTCTCTGAGCCGACGGGATGAGACCGACCGCGCAGAGCCGCTTCTGCTCCGGCTGTCCAAAAGCTTATGTGTAAATTATAGAAATAAGTAACCACGTTTTTTGACAACAACATAATTGTTTGATGTTTTGGCTCCACACTTTCATTGCTTTGGATGGGAAAATAAGAAAAACTGGCATGCAAACTGGCTGCTTTATTTTCAGCCCTGTCAGAATTTTTGGCACCCTAAATTTGGCAGACTGCGGATAAGTGTGCTTGTTGTTCATTCATTGTTGATCCATTTGAAAATACCCCCAAAATTAAAGCTGACTGTGCAAAGTCTGCACTCCTAACCTTATAATTGTGTCATTCCCCATCCAAAGTAATGGAGCCAAAACACCAAATAGCATGTCACCATCTGAATATTTATGGATCACATTGGAGAAGTGTCGTTAAAGTCAGAAGTTTGCGTCTGATTTGTTCGTGTTGCATGTGGTGGAGCGGCGTTTCTACAATGGGAAATGAATGAGTAACATTTCAGAGCATTCCCAGGCTGAGGCAGAATATCTCCGAGGAAAAAAGAAAGAAAAAAAAAAGCATACATCTGAAAGCCATGTACATAAATTCTCCCTCCTCTGCTGATCTCCATGTCATCCAAGAGGATTGGGTCCAGTAATCTGCTTATTTTGTGCATGCCCATTAAACTTGACAGGGATATCCAGCCGCATACAGACCCTGCTCTGTGCACACTGACAGGAATACAGTCAATTCAAGAAGAAATGAGTTCCTATGCAATTTACTGCAGGCATGGGACCCTTACTGTACGTTACTGTAGGCATGAGAGCGTGCCTACGGTAAATCATACAGGGCTGGGACCATCTCTGTCCCAGATTGAATCCTGAGATCCTTTTCTATAGTGTCTCTTATAGTTTGTATCTCATGTTTTCTGTTCTTTTAATGAAGACAAACAGGCACCACAAGATGATGAGTATAAAGAAGATACACTTTAACCCTTTGAACTCCCTTAAATTTCACCTTAAGTAGCTTCAAAGTTAGAAAAAAAACATTTTTTCTTATTGTAGGATAATGTGACATCCATGTTGTGTATCTGCTGGTTGCAGCTTCATTGAAGCTCCATCACACTTATATTGAGTGAAATATTCAAAGCCAAGATGACATTGTTTTATGGCTGCAGCATTACATCAAATAGAAAATATCTACATGTCTTGTGCATCATTTTATACACATTTCCCTGGAATTCAACAGGACAGATTTGGGATCTCTGGAAGCCTTGGGATCTCCACTAGAATGCACGATAAAGTTCAATGGTTTTGAACAAAGCTCGGCCGAGCAGCGAAGTTGAAGAGGTTAATTTTTATTTTGTAGTAGTTTGGAGATTGCCGTGTTTTGTCATTCTGAAGGGGGATAAACGTTTGTTCCTGCAGAAAATTACTACAAAAAAGTTCCACACTGCAAAAAACATCTATCATTAATCAATCATTGGTCAGTAGTATCAAGTTCAGGGGTCAATCCCGTTACCCTTAAAATGACACCTACTTTTCTTCACTGCCTCGTTTCCTTCATGACTCAGAAACTGATTTTGAAGTCGCCATCTTGCTATCTGCCCAAATACAGTAAGAAACAAATGAAGCTGCTTAAGAGGCTTCCTCCTTGATCAAGGAAACACAAGAGCATCCTGTCAGGAAGCATTTTCCATCGCCACGCCCATCATACAAATAAGCCCATGTAGACCTGATCATATCAATGACATGCAAGTTCATGTGAAACATAATACTTGTAATAAAGTAATAATTAGTCTTTAACTTTACATAACTTTACACCAGACATTGTTATGGGTGCAGAACTTGATGATGATAGGATGACACAACTGTCCTGGTTCTGTTTCACTTCCTGGTCGGAGACGAGCGACAGTGAGGGATCAGAAGAAAGGAGCAGTTTAGTGAAGGACTTAGTCATGAAAATCGAGACTTGCGCTGGACTTGGACTTGATCATCTGACTTGGGACTTGAGTCAGACTTTAAATTTCTGGCAGTGTTTACATGGCTGAGATAACAAATTATGCAAATGTGATATTCCTGATCACTAGAGCCTCAGACTGTCAGTGTAGGTTGTGACATAATGACACTGTGTGCAGTGTGTGACAGTAAATGATGGATGCTTAAGCTGCCAGTGTCACAACAACTCAGACTTTGTATACGCAAATTATTCCTCACAAGACGGGAACAAACATTCAGCAACATGTGTGAAGAAAAACACAAGAAAAGCTGCGAACTACAGCCATCTTTGTGAGGCATTTGATTTCGTGTGAATTCTGAAAAATAAGTTATAGCTGTTTGCCATTCAAGTAAGACTCTGTGTCTGTAAAGGAAAACATGATAACATGCATGTATGTATGTAACTTTGATAGACACACATTCGTTTAAATTGTCAGTGCTAATGTTTTGTTTTACTAGGAGTCTCTGGCAGCATCACCAGTAGCATTATACGAAATTAGATTCCTCCTGTCAAAAATCCTTAGCTGCTTGGCACTGAAAATGAATTGCTGTAATTGTTTCAATAATCTGCTACACAAGCCTGCCAGTGATAAATGGGATTTGGCTTGCACTGTCTTTTGAGCCCTTTAGCTGAGTCAAAGACTTTGTGAAAAAAGGTAAATAATATAGAAATATTCTTACAACCAGAATTGAATGCCTATCTGCTCTTGTACTTATTTGTACTGGAGCTGTTGAAAATGATTTTTTTTTCTTTTGCTGGCAATAGGCCATTAATATGAGCATTAGAGAGAAGAGTTGAACCCCCCAAAAATCAGTGTTTAAATTATGAAGCAGCTTCAGATTTTACATTTTGATGACATTACAGTTCAAATCTTTCATGTTTGTTTTCTTACCCTCGGGGAAAAAAAATTTTATGTTCTGTATAGACTACAGACTATATTCATCTGCCTGTATACAAAAGGATTATTAAGTATACTGAATGTTCTGTATTGGGCTCATTACTCAAAATGTTGCTGTCTCATGTCACATAGTATATCATGTTATATCATGTTTGTGTCAGACCACAAAACTGCTCATGAAATCCTCTCTTACTTTCAAACATCAGATTAAGTCTCTTTCTCTCCTCCTCCTTTTGCTCCTTAAATTCAAAGCAGTGGGAATTTTTCCACCCAGTGAAACTAAAAGTTTCCTTCCATCTCTAATCTAAACTAGTTTAGTGCTGATCTGTTTGGTTGATTAATCAATCAGTCGACTGCCAGAAAATAAAGTGGCTATAATAATTGTTTTAATCATTTATCAAGTAAACGTTTGCTGGTTACAGCTTCACAAAGTTAAGATTTGCTTGTTTTCATGTTTCATATCATTTCCCACAGACAGAAGTGATCTGTGGCGGTGTGTTTTTTGGGGGTGAAGGGAAGTGAAACTGTGGCGGGGTAAAGTGAAACTGTGGGGGACCGTCACGGTTTAATGCACGTGTGGGAAACCCTGCGTTACAAAATGACTTTTTTTTTCTTTTTTTGGGTGCTGGTCAGGCTACAGTTTTAAGATCTCATTTGGGTACTGGCAACCTCTGATAGACATTTGTTTGACATTTGACATTTTATAGATGAAATGATTCATCAGTAAAACAGAAAAATAATCACTAGATTAATCGACAGTGAAAATAATCGTTGGTTGCGGCCCTATTCAGTGTGACAGCTGATTATGAGGAAAAGACTTGGGGTTGGAAAAGGGACATAACTTTAATTTAACTTCGATTTGATATGTGGAGGGTGCTAACAAGAAGTAATGAGGTATTTTATTGATTGCTAACTGTAATGCTGTTGAAACAGGAACTGAAATTGAAACTGTAATTTGTTATACACCTCGTTCTGGGGAAATGTAATAACCTCACTGCAGCGTGTTGCTCGCCGCCCGGCGCTGGTGATGCTGCATGAAAGAGTACAGTGAGCTCGCAGAAATCCCTCATTTCCCTGCTGTTGTCCTCAGTTCAAACCAGAGCCCAGAGCAAATTCTTGCTCTGTGTTCGCCGGCCCTGGGGACACGCTGTTCTCCATGCTGCTTTGGATCTGTCACTTAATGTGTTGATTGGCTCTATTTAATGCGCTGCAGGCCAATTCAGCTGTCTGCCTCTCTGTCTGGATCTGTAAATGTGTGATGTGTGTTTTTGTGTGTGGTGCATTGCATTAGTTATGTGATAGTTCCTCTAACAAGCAGCGGTTATGTCAGCCCGCGGTTGTCCCTGTGCTGTGCATGTGTGTGTGTGTGTGTGTGTGTGTGTGAGGAGAGTCTTTGTGGTTCCTTGCTATGCCCAGTGGGACCTGTTAGCAGCTTACTAGCATTGATACTATGCTGTCTGGACTGTGAAGTGAAAAACGCTGCACAATCAGTGAACGCCACAGCAGGGCTTCAGGGACGGG
>OMKZ01034344.1:5273-15668 GCA_900302535.1 Neoniphon sammara | reverse complement strand
TCCATCATACACACACACACACACACACACACACACACACACACACCCCAGATGCCCTTATGATCATGAAACACGACTCCTGTCGCTGACACAAACATTACTGACACAGGTCTGAGTCTGTTGTGCAGGTTTAGAAACATCGAGACTTTCCCCATCCACCTGGCTGATGAGCTGAGGTGAAGCTGCATCATCAGAGCTGGCAGAGCGACAGAGCCGGTCATCAACACCTGGACTTGTCTGCATGAAATATCCTGGACGGCCTTCACATTCCTGTTTCCAGTTTGTTTCAGGCGTTTTTTTTTTTCCCTGCTGCATGCCTCCATCCATTACACGTGTTCTGTTTGTGATAAAAGATGAGATCAGGAAGCAAACCACAGGCACCATGCAGACTGTTTTTCTGTACATATGAATAAAAAGGAGCTAAAGCAGTCGATCATTACAATGCAAACAACTGCCAGTATGGACAAAATCAGTTATATTCTCAGGAAAACACTGATAAAGTCTATGTGTTCTGAACTCTTCAACTTTGAAAGGAATGTCTGTATGGAAGCCCTAAGAGACATTTAGAATTTTTATGTATTTATTTATTTTCAAGCAATATCAGCCAAAAGTTTATTTTGTACACACAAGTAAACCTCTTCAACCCTGCCAGGCATATCAGTGGGTTTATTTGTTACTGCAGAGCAGCTGATCTTTGTTCAAACCCACTGAACTTTTTTTTAAATTCTAGTGGAGATCCTGAGGTTCCCAAATCTGTCCTGCTGAATTCCAGGGAAATGTGTATAAAATGATGCACAAGACATGTAGATATTTTCTATTTGATGTAATGCTGCAGCCATAAAACAATGGCATCATGGCTTTGAATATTTTGCTCAGTATAAGTGTGATGTAGCTTAAATGAAGCTGCAACCAGCAGATTATTGACGTTATGGATGTGGTGTTTCTTTGCTTGACTCTGGCAGAGAGAAGAGAAATTTGCAGCATTTCAGTTGAACTTTTTTGTCTTCTATATTGAACATGTTATTATGAAGGATGTACATTATTGTGTCAGAGATAGACTTAATAAATAGGCAATAGACCCACATAACCAAATGGCCAGCAGCCGCCACTGTGTCCTTTCCTGATAAATAGTTCCTTCATGTTTTTCGTAAAGTAATGCATATATCCAAGTCTGCATGTTCTGTATTATGTTTGTCATCTTAGCCAGATAGATAGATAGATAGATAGATAGATAGAGTATATATAGAAGCCATATCTACAAAATGAGATGTCCATATACAGGTGTTTTTTGTAAGATCTACTGCTATCATTTTGTACACACTCTTAAATTTTTCATGCTGTCATTCATCTCTTATTTATCTCTTATTTATCTTTTGTTTATTTGCTGTATCCTATTACAATCTGCTGCTGCAGCGACCTAATTTCCCCATGTGGATCATTAAGGCCTGTGAGACAGATTCACAGAGATGAAGGGGAATGATAAAACATAGGAGGAAGTAAGCAGAGATTTTGTTGTGTTGTTTTATATCACAGCAGCTAACAGACCGTGAAGAATAACAACACAGAGCTGGTTGCTTTTTTCCTCTTTTATCCCACAGATCCATTAACGAGCCATTTGCACTTAACTGCTCTAAAACTGGGGGAGAAATATTGGAAAAACTCCATTTTGGCCAAAACAACAGACGTTAAAGTATTTTCCACAGCGATGGAAGATAATTCTCTTTCTGACTGCCGACAAGGCCAACATAAATTTCAAAATGATGTGCAGTGTAAGGCAGAGATATCGGCACATTAAGCTGATATTAGTCTCTTTTTGGCTTCTTTTTTTCTGTTTACTCGTTCATAGATCAAAAGAGCACACTGTCATTTTTTAATTATGGCTTCTGCGTGGTAAATTAAATAAAACAGCAGTAAAAAGACCAGCTAGAGCTTAACTGTCCTTATGCTTTTCCACTGTATATGAATGGAAAAAAAGTAACTTCTATACAGAGTGGGAAAGCAGGGCTGTAATGCCAAGGTTAGTTGTAATGTTGTAATGTGTGAAGGAGGGAGAATCTGAGGACTGAACAGAAGAAAACTTTGAATTGCATATACAAATATACAAACTCCCAGTGCAAAGTGAAGGGGCAGTTATGGTGCTATTACATCACTTTAGATAGCTGCTTAAAGGGAAAACCTTGACACTGTTTAACTGGAGGCGAACCCTTCAGCCCACAAGAGGAACACTTATCACTGTGTACAGTTTGTTTCTTAGGAAAGCTGAAGGGCAGTAGAAACTTTATTTATTTATTTGTTTATTTATTTATTTATTGCACAATGTGATGAAAAGTAACTCAACTTCCTTTTCTTTTACTGACACAATTAAATTACAATTTAAACACATCATGTACTGAAAAATAAATAAAAATAAACACTATACAAATAAAAAAAGATATTAAGAAAATTTTTGATATATTTTTTGGGCTGGATAAATAATTTGTTAAACATTTTAATAAGTTGGAAGCTTAGAAAAAAATACAGTATTCAAGAAAAAATAAGACTCGTTTCTATCATCCACTGTGTCATTTATCATGAGTGATCTTCAAAAATTTAATCTGGTAATCGATTCATGTTTGTTTTACTCATAAGTATACAGAATTTATTACGTGGAGGGATATTATTTCTCTTTTCCACAGCAGTCAAATGAGAAAAGCAGCAAAACACAATACATCACAGTATTGAATTTCAATACTTTGTGCACAAGCGTTGAGAAACACAGAATGATCAAAACGGACAGTGTGTCATGCAGGTGATTCCCACCCCTATGCCGCAAAAAAATATCCATCTTAAGAGTCTTAAAATGAAAATGAGCTCGAATATATATGGATCCTATATGTGATAAATGTGAGAGTGCCTCGCCTCCTCCTTCACATGGATTGATGTTGTCCTTCCTTAGTTGGGTTTTGGAAATCGGTCTTCAGAAACTCTTCATCACCACCTCAAGAGAAATCCTCTGATGCCATCATTGGCATCTTTGCCTCAGATTAACTGGACTTGCCAAAATTAAAAGTGAATCTATTGCTGTAGGTTTTGACTCTTTATTGGCTCAATGAGCTGGTACACTCACATAGAAAGAAGCTGCTCCACCTTCCCACTGGATCAGAGACATTAAATCCTGTATGAACCTCAAGAAAATCCATTATTCTGTCCAAGGAAGCAGAGAATGAATCGTATGGTGGCCCCGTTACACTACACACTGCAAAAAAAAAAAAAAAAAGGGCCATATTAACAAGTCATTTAGTCTCATATTCAGTGTTTACAATCTGAGATAACCCCACTTGTTTCCAATGCAGTTTCACTTGAATTTTTCTGGGAACAAGTATAAATCTGTTGAAACAAGGCAGAATAAGGCAGATCAGCCCACTTGATTCAAGAAAATTCTGGACACAAATTGATTAGCATTGGAAACAAGTGGGATTATCTCGTCCCACTGGCAGATGTTTAGGAAAAACAAGATTTTAAGACTGAATATGAGACTGAATGACTTGTTAAGATGGACTTTTCTGCAGTGTGAGCAGTGGCTGCTGCAGACTGATTTCCTTTAGGAAGTGAGAGCTGATGTAGATTTTCACTTTCCTGCTTGGCTGACTGACTCTTTGGTGCGATGATTTGTTTATCTGTCTCTATTCTGCACTCATTCACTCTCAATCTCATGGCCCAACGCTTTACCCTCTCTGACACAAACATACACACACACACACACACACACACACACACACAAACACATACATGCTCAGTGACGTGATGAATACAGTCACTGAATAGGGATACAGTTCTTTGGAAAAATTATGAAAAAAAAACAAACAAAAAATATAAAAACTCATGAGAAATATGTATGTGTTCCAGTTTGAGTTCAGAGGTCAAACTGATTGAAATCATAACTCTGTATGTTCGTGTTTTGTATAGCAGCTGCAGCCTTGACACAGCATCAAATTCATACAATAACAAAGTCAATGTAATTTCTCCATTGCATTTTATTGGGATTACTCAAATTGCGAATTACTCAACAGTGAGTTCACAGTGATTTTTTTCATTCTTTGTATATATTTGTTTAATCTCTTTCTCCTTATAGTCTGAGTGTGGTTTTTGAATTCAAATGTTTACTGTAAAATATGTATTCCATATATCCTGTTTAATGATGTGCTGTAGGATAGATGCACTGGGAAAAAAAAAACAAAAAAACAAACAGATTAGTAAGTCATTTAGACTCATTTTCAGTGTTTCTTTCTTTTTTTTTTTTTTAAACAAGGTAAAATAAAATATGAAGATCATCAGTATCAAGAAAATTCTGGAAACAAGTCGATTAGCTCCCACTGACAGATTTTTTACCCTCTTTGAGGATAAAACAAGATTTCAAGACTGATTATGACACCAATTTACTTCTTTTTTTTTTTTTGCAGTGTAAAGGCTCAGCCAGAGGAAAATAATCAGTTTAAAGTACAAACTCAAAAAGGTGAGGGGCAGTTTAGGCCATACGCAAATACAGGAGTAAGTGTATTTGGTTTGAATGGCTCTTGTTTGAGACTGTGTTATATAACTTCAAACGTACTTGACCTGCAGACCTTGTATGTTATTAGTTGGGATCCTCACATTACCAAGAAGTGCGGCCGTGTCGAACATCGCCGTCCTCACACATTAGAGGTCAGAGAGCTCAGAAATGAAATATGGTTTGAAGGTTGATGTATTCAAAGACAAAGAACAGCCTGAATCTTGTTAAAAGAAAACTCTTTCCTTACAATGCTGAATGTACGTAATATCAGCTGCATTTTCCTCTGTTATTGAATTTTTCACGATCTACACCCGTGTTATCTCAAAGCATAAAATGCATTTCTAACTCGACTGTTTCTCCTCCTCTGTGGTTGGTGCAGATTTAACAAGGCATAACCAAAGAAGGATAATGTCTTTTGTCTGAGCTCACCTCATCTGTTGATTTCATGACAAGAATCAGTCTTTAATATTGTTCATATTCAGTGTATTTTCCAGTGTCGGACAGCTGCACCACTGGCTGTAAGTCGCTGGTCTGGGAATCTGTGATTTTGTAAATATGAAAAATGTGTGTAGATACACTGGGAGATAAAATTCACCAGGTCAGACAGACTGAGAACAGCTGAACTCATAAAAAACTGATAGAGAGAGAGTGAACTCCAAAACCTTAAGAGAGATAAAGTTATCAATATTGGGCTTTATACTCCAAAAATTCATGTTGTTCTTATTCATTTGTTCATTTCAACCACTGCAAAAATGTCCACAATAACAAGTAAATTTATTTTTTTAGTTTAATTTTCTTTAAGTAAGGTAAAAAAAAAAATCTTCCACTGGTTTGAGATAATCTCTTGTTTCCAGGGCTAATCAAATTGTTTCCAGAATTTTCTTGAATCTTCTTGACTTTCCTTGAAAGTGTCAATAAGTGAAGCTGCATTGGAAACGAGGGATTATCTCATCCCACTGGTGGATTTTTCATCATTTGGAAAAAAAACAAAAAAAACAAAAAAAAAAACATCTGAAGATGAAACTAAATGACTTACCATGAAAATAAAGCTGTACTTTTTATTCCTTGGCAGCAGATATTGTATAGCTTTTTTTTTCACATTACACAACCCAATAAATGGTCATTGCATTGTCTTACCTTCAAAAAGTAATAATAAGGTCAAATTATTTGTATTTGATTTGTAGTCACTGATCCAGGTTCTACTCAACTCTGCTTGTCATTAACAAGATGTATAAACCCTGATCTGAAAAAGGGACTCCAGCGTGTCTCTGTGGAGGAATTTATTTAGTTTAGTTTAACAAAAATGCAACTGTCCATTGTATTTTCACCTCATCGTAACACATGGTTTTCCATGGCGCGGGGCCTGGCTGAGCGCTGGGAGAGAGAAGTGTGAGGATTTGAAGGCGCTGACTCAGTCCTCTGCTCCCACAGCGTCAGGGATGTGATGATGTCTGTAGGGCTTCCCTGTTTTATCAGCCACTGCTGCTTACACTGCAAAACCCACCCATCTTAAAAGAACAATTTTCCTCAAAATTGAAAGTTCAGTCATTTTCCACTCACCCACATGTCAGCGCAGGCTCCACTGAGGTTGGTAGGGCCACCGAACACAGAGAGTTAGCCATAGTAGACTATTGAAGATAACAGGTCTAAAAGTCCAACATTTACCTCAATATCTCCTGTGTTTTGTGCACTGACAGAGCTCTGCTAATGTGACTTAGCTTTGACTCTAGATGCAGGGTGACTGTTGGTTCTTCTAGAAAGGAAGCATCATCAGGGAGGAAAATACATAGGCGATAATGAGGTAGGTGTTGGACGTTTTGACCCACAGTGCTAATATTCAGCCATGAAACACTTGTTTTATGCTGCACGAGCTGTTTGGAGAGATTGGATAGCCATTTTATGTTTTGCTGAACTTTAAAAGGATGTCTCTGTTAACTCTCTCACAAGGTATTAATGACTGACCTTTCATTTCAGGGTCAGTTATTCCTTTAAATGATCATGTACACTGCAAAAAATCTACTAAAAAGTCATTTAGTCTCCTATTCAGTCTTAAAATTGTGTTTTTCCTAAAACAAGTGTAAAAAAGAATGAGGCAGATCAGCCCACTAGGATCAAGAAAATGACACTTGATTCAAGAAAATTCTGGAAACAAGTTGATTAGCATTGGAAACAAGTGGGATTATCTCATCCCACTGGCAGATTTTTTACCTTGTTAAGAAAAACAAGATTTGAACACTGAATCTGAGACTAAGTGAGTTGTTAACATGGAGATTTTTTGCAGTGTTGTCATATAAAGTGTTAAAATCTTATTTTTCTCAAAACAAGTGGAAAACGCTGTCAGTATGATGAGATAATTCTGCTTCTTTCCCGTGCGTATTCCATTGTTTCAGCAGTTTTTTAGAAATAACTGTCAGTATTTGACTTTGTGCATTTGAGTGGTATTATCTTTATTAGTGGAGGGATTTAGTTTATTTCAGGACATTGTCACTCAGAGAAATTATTTGAACAAGTGAAACTACAGCATAAACAAGTGAAATGATCTCATCTTATTCATTCTATCCATTCATTTGTTTTTTCAGTACTAGATTAAATAACCTGTCAAGATGAATATTTATTGTACTGCATGAGGAAAGATGAGGAGTGATGAAGACAGAGGAGGAGCAGAGAGCAGAAAGCCATTACAGACCCTGGAAACATTTGCAGTTCAGAGGTGCATGTCCAAATCCATGATCCCAGAATATCCACCCGTCCTGATGATGTGTGTCAGAGATCACCAAACACATTAGATGTTCACCTGCAACCCTGAACCCCATTCATGACCATTAATACCAGCAGATGGGACAGGATTGAACCTTTTAACCTGCATGTATTCAGGGAAGCACCATGCTCTTTTGCTGCTTTATGTTTATGCTTGTTGGAAGCTGCCCAGTCCAACCAGAGTTTCCCTGTGAGGGAGAGGAGGGATACAGGAGGAGAGGGGAGGGAGGAGGAAGTGGTGATGCAGTGAACGTGTGGAAAGAGGAATCGACTGCGCAAACAAATATCGCGCACGCAATTCATCTCTCGGCGGATTGAATTGGCACGGCCGGTCATATAAACAGGATTGATATTCAACACTGCTCCTGCAATCTATATCTCTCTGCCTTCCATTTACAAAAGCCCGTGCTAGGCAATATCGTCCTCACTGAGGCAATGTGGAGACACCAAGGCAACTTATTTCCAGTTATGTTAAAGGCCCATTCCGATGAAAAACACAATCTTACAGCATTAAGAATATAAAAAAACTTTATTGTTCATGTGGAAAGTTGGCTCCACCACACGTAGGCCAAGTCGAGACAGTGCAAAACTGTCTTGTGCCTTGCAGGATCATCTTTTCAAGTCCAGGGGAACTTACAATAATATATATGTCCGTACCACTTCAGTTTATGTCGCTTCACTATGGCAGCAGATCTTCATATGGGTCAATAGCTTTCCTTAATCTGTGACGCACTTTGTTCACGGTCTTTATAGGAGATGCAAAGAATCTTCCTAAGGGATCTCGGCTCCATGACCTGGATTCTCCTTTGTAGGTCCACAGACAGGATGCAACTCTATCAAAACACACATGTCCGCTATACAAGCCAAAAAACTGAGGAGTGACTGGAGTGGTTTGGTGGTATTGCTGAGTTACAAATGCAAGTACAAAAACATTTAAAAACTAATAAAACTGAGTGGAAAATAAAGTTAGATGACCAAAAAAAGGTGAGTCATTTATATGGAAAGATGATGAGGCAGAACTCCTGTTGAAAGTTACAAATAGTTGAACATAACCTATAGGACATTTGTCATGATGAAAGTTAGTTTAGGATTTTTTCTGCATCGGGGACAAATGACCTTTTAAATCCATCTTTACTGGCCTTTGGCGAACCGCAGCACCTTCCGAAAGGTGAAACCTGGAATTCATTTTGTACTGTAGCGGGCGAGACTGATGAGTAAGGATTTTGTAAGCTTTCTTTCTTGTATAGAGTTCACACAGGTCAGCTAGCTGTGTCTGCAGGTTTACCTGTGTCATCTGAGGCCGTGTTTACCAGCCTGAGCGGCGTAATCCTGTTTCTGACACGGAGACTCCTGTACAATACAAGGTGACCACATTACAGGACAGCACTCTTTCACACCTTCAGCTAAACTTTTGCACACAGTCTGTCGGATATTTTGGCTCTTATTAAAATGGTTGAGCTGACAGAGCAGCTGCACACATTTCCTGTAAATAAAGTCAGTGTTATTTGTGAGAGGAGGAGGATTGATGTCCAAATACTGCAGGGACCTAAATATACAAAATTATCAACAGTCTGAAGCTTTTGATTTTTGTTAATTTGATTCCTGATGCCATTCCTTCATTCAACTCAAAACAAACTGCAAGAAACCAAAGCTTAGTATTAACAGATGTATTACCAACCTGTCCAACACTGTTTACAGTTTACATACAGTACATGGTCACCACCAGGGTGTGAGTGGCTTTCAGTTTGCCAACCAAAGCTCTGTCATCGATGGAAAGGACACGCCCACTTCATCAATTTGTCCTCAGCTGCAGTCACAGTTTGTGATTTAGGCTGAAAACACAGGTGTGTTTTTAAATAAATGTTCCTTACAGCCTAAAAAAAATAGCAATGGGTCTCCAAACTTGTTTATGAACAACAGAAAATGCAATTTTGTCTTTCTTTAAAGGAAACATGCTATCTCAGAGTCAGAAACAAGAGCCTGCTGTTTAAGTATATAACAGGTAGTGTGAAGCAATTAGAAGACAGTAACACTAAAAAAAATCTCCATATTTCATTTCAAATTCAGTGACATAATCTCGTTTCTTTTAGAACAAGTAGTGAAAAAAATTTTTTTTTTACCTTGTTTGAACTTGTTAAGATGGTTATTTTTTGTAGCACAAGCATGAGGGAGACTAATGATAAGATCAGAAATAAATTGTCTTTCAAATTTACCAATCAATTACAAAAAATTGGGTTTGTCAAGTGAACAAAATATTCCACACGTCCTTTAAAGGGGACGTGTGCAGCAGCACTGACAGCTCATCAGCTCAAGGTGTTCACACTTGGTTTTAACTTGTGTCTCAGGTGATCTGATCAGTGGACAGCAATAAGTACAGGTGTGAACCTGCTCTTTCAAAACACATTCAGAGGTGATCAGGGACGCATTTGTCCACATAGCATTTGTTGTGTGAACACTAATATGTCCTGATGTGTTCCTGATGTCATCAGAAGGACCGCTGAGTCGCTTTGTGAAAGAAAGGAGCATTCGATAGACTGGAGTGTCAGCGTGAAATCTGCATTTGAATGAAGTTTGTTTGTGCAGCGTCTTTGTCAGGTAATCCTAAAAATAGAGAGGTTGGGAAACACTGCTTTGTTAATGGACCAGAGACGGGAATAGGATGGGTGGGGAATACTTAAACAGGGGTGGACTAAGGTACAAAATAGGAAAAAAAAAAGGAAAGAAATAATTATGATGAATCTGAGGTCGATCACAAATCCAATCCAAGTCACCGGAGACGCATGAAAAATTCCAGGTGTGAATGTGGGTCTGTCTCAGCTGTCCACCTGAGACAGATGTTAAAACATGTCTGAACAGCCCCTGGTGGTGCCTGCAACCCCGCTGCATAAACACCCACTGATGTGCTTTTGAGCAAAACACTCAGCTGCAGCCAGTTGTTGCTGCTCAGCAGCCAAACACAACAAGACTGTGGTTGTGTTGGACGTTTCCCAGGCGTGAAACTGTGTTTTATTCTACTGTATGAGCGTGTAGCAAGGAATGAGTGAGAAATTGCTGTGTGTGTGTGTGTGTGTGTGTGTGTGTGTGTGTGTGTGTGTGTGTGTGTGTGTGTG
>OMKZ01034341.1:0-11713 GCA_900302535.1 Neoniphon sammara | reverse complement strand
GGGGAGGCATAAACTGTCCTCTTTTCTTTCCATTACAGCTGTAAAGTTAGCCACATGCAAGCAAGGCTCGACCGCCCTTTCGTTTGACCTGAGTCCGGATGAGTCAATGATAAGTCACATTTTTGGAAAACACTAGAGTACCACCTGAGATACATGGCTTTGTAAACATGGAAACTTGAATGGATATCGTGGAATCATCAGTAGTTGTACACCAATGCAGTGTCGTTGTGGGGAGTGCTGGGGATTGGGGAAACAAGTTGTCTCTTTCTTCTAGTTTCAGCCTCGTGACAAGGAGAAATCATCAGGTGGGGGACGGGATATTAGAGCAGCCAGGTGTTGATGGGTTTTCTTTTCCTGGAGGAACAAACTCTAGGGTTCTGTTCCTCCAGGTTTTGCTTTTTGCCCTTTACAGCAACTACAAAAAAGCAAAAGACTCCGGTGGTGGCACTCCTGACTTTGTCGGGACAGGGTTCAATTCCCTGCGGTGTCTTGCTTTTTAGTATGTTGTATTGAAACTTATTTTAGTCAGCCAGGGATTGGAAACACCATTTAATGGAATATTACTAATTTTACATAGAATAAGAAATTTGTAGGAACTAAGATAGCGCCTTCTTTACCTTAAAGAATGTACTTAACTGCAAACTGGAAGTCTTTAATTATTAAATTACTTTCAGATATACCTTGCCTTGAATATTGTCAAACTGCAAAAGCAGTCAAGTCTGGGATTGGGTAATATAAAGAGTCAGTAGTTGTAGTAGGAACAGAGCAAGAGTCACATACATTCCCAAAAGAAAACCACCGTGGGATAGAAGGAAACAAGGATCAACTCTGCATTTCAATGGAATCAACAGTTCACCACATGCTCTCATATGCACTCTGATCAAAAGTCATTTGTGAAATAAACCTAATCAATTGTAATGTTGGGTCAGTGCTATGCTGCTCAGGGGTCCAAAGTCAGACCGCTGTGTCATGTGTCATCTGACTGGAGAGTGACATGTTGTAAATGTACGTCAGTCGTGCAGAGTGGAAGAATGCAAATCTTTGAAATACATCAAATCATGGACTTAGGCCGAGCAGTCTCTCTCAACAGATTTGAGTTACCTGTTATGAAATGTGGAAGAGGCCTTTCTACATGATTATATACACTTGGAATGCACATATCACTGCTGTTTGATGTCTAGCAAATCAGTAATTCGTTGAGTTACCAGAGATGTTGCTACTATGCGTCATAAGCAAAGCATCAGATAAATTCAGAACAAAAATGCAGCACCAGAGTCACATTCATTAGTTGTAGCTCAGTCCCTGTGTCCAGATAAAACTTTTCCTTCCAGCTCCTTTTAAGGCAGCTCAGAATAAGTTTATAAAGGACAGTGGGCTCCATCCAAGAATCTGCTCTAAGAACAACCAACCGCTGAAGAAATTGCCTGAGATGAGCCGTTTTTTCATGTGTTTGCTGTTTGTTATACTTTGTGTGGCATAACTTGTATAGAGTAAATATGTGTTAACCAATAAACCTATGCACAGAAATCTGGCTCAAGTGTTGCATTTATGGAATGCTTAACCTCTGCTAATGAAAATATTTCATTCATTCATATCAATTAACGAAGGTGGTATTTTTAAAGAGGCCTGAATCACAATCAGCTCTACGGCAGGACCGAAGTGACCTCCTGGTGTGTATCACTGTACCCTAAAACTGGTCATTACCATGCTTTATCATGACATTTAATTAAAACCACACATATAGTTGCTCTGTCGTAAAGGTGTGCTGTGGAATAGAAACTTAAAGCCAAAGCTCTTGGTGACTTAAAATAATCCCAAATGTTTGCAGTGGGAAAACTGTTTGCAGGCATGGAAGCAGATTGTCTTAGTGTTAGACACAATGATTGCAGGGAAATATACATGTAAATCAAACAGTACACTATTTTGTGAATGGTTAATCCACACTAGTAATACAAACATTTAGAGAGTGAAAACTGAATCAACTTTTGATGCCTGACCTTGTTTTTAGATTAAATGGAATATGTCTGTCCTTCCATACTCCCCTGATCTTGTCACTTTGATCTGAAATATTTTGTTTAGGCAAGTTGTGCAAAACAATCCACAGCTTTTACTAGCTGCAAGTGGTTAACAAGAAAGAATTTTGTAAACCAAGTTGTTTGCAGGTTCAGAAATCAATACTATCAATATTTGTATTGTAACTACCAGAAAAGGTGTATTACAATATTTTTTCAAGGATAAAAGTAATGTGATGCTGAAAACCCAAATATTTGAATTCAAAATACTGTCAAACAGGACTGTGTTGGAAAGGAACTCAAATGTCTTTTCCCAAAGATAACACAGATGTCTTAAAAAATATGTTTACAAATGTTTATTACTGTATATATCCTGTCTACTTTGCATGTGCAACTTTGCCAGTGCTGGTACACTAGTACACAAGGGTGGAAGGGCCTAATCACATTTCCCCAATTTATTTATTTATTGAGTACCAAGTGAGAAAGATTACACATAATGCTCTTTTTTTCTAAATTTTAATTCGGCAACTTAAAATCTCAATATATTTTAAATGAGTGACTTTTTACTTTAGTAGATTTTTACTATCATACTTGTACTTCTAAAAGCAAAGAAAACAATACTTAGACATGAATTGGTGGGCATTTTTTCCCCCACCGCTGCAGTCTTGTAATGAAGTATCACCACCAAGGTTAAATTCCATGAACACCTATTGTACTTGGTAAAATAAAGCAATTCTGATTGTGCAACTACTGTAGAACACTACATATTGACAATACTGAGTTGCACAGTACATCCTGACCCAACATGGTATAAGGATAACAGAAAGAGATAATAAACATTAAGTGTTTGTCAACACAGACAGTAAAATGAGGTTGCAACTGTAGACTGCAGTGCATTAGTCCTGTGTACCATGCAGCACTTCTACAGAAAAGGATGAAATGCCTTGCTTTTTATCAGTCAAGCCTGAAGTCATAGTAGCTGGCAGCTTATCCCTCTTAGGAAAATGAATGATACATGATTTGAAAAAGGTATAGACTGAAAAATGGACAAGAAGGGGTAAAACATGCAGGTGATCACTGCAGCCAGTTGGTTGGTGTATGAAATATGTCATTTCAAATGATCGTAAAACCGTATATTGTTGATGGTGACACACTGCAAAAGCAGGTTTTAGCAACAGCTCATAACTTTGTCTTAAGATCAAATGGGAAATCTGAAACTACAGTGTTGTCTAAAATGAATAAAAGTGCTACATCCCAGTCTTTCATTGCCCATCCATAACATTATCTGTAAAAAGTAATAGCTATGATGAAAAAAAACATATATCAGTGATACTTTTTAGTGGGTTCTCTGGTAATTTCAAATCATAAAAACATGTCAAGAGAAAGACATGTCTTCCCATGTGAGTGAATTTACTCCACAGCCAACACAAAGTGAGAGAAAGCGGAACAAATGTTCGCGAACAACGTTTTTACGGATCCGTTTTAAGTGCGTGCCAATAGCCAGCTAGCTTGCTAGCGGGCTGCTAAGTTTTTCTCTGCTCTGTGTGTATGTGCTTGATGCGGTGTAGAGGCAAGAGGAGATGTGGTCCTTTTTTGCCAGGGATCCCGTCAAAGACTTTGCTTATGAAATTCTACCAGACACCCAGGAAAAGTCTGGATTATGGACGCTTCACAGGGGGAAGAGAAAGGTAAAGAGAGCCGAGAAAATCACCACCGAACCACGGCTAGCTAGCTGAGTTACGGAGGCCTACAGTTAGCCAGCTAACGTTAGTGCTTGTTCGCTACTTTGATTTAGCTAGCTAATACGACGACCGGTTATATTTTGCTCGCTGATACGTTAGACATGTCCGTGTCTTGCTCATCTATTCTTATCAATCGCTGTCACTGCCAAACTTGTGTGTAAGCCGTGAGGCTGTTGTGAGGAGTTAACGCAAACCAAGTTAGCTCAGGCTTTGTTTACTCCAGGAGACAGACACGTATTTCTCGCCACGTCACCCCGTTTTAGCTAAGTTAACAACTGCATTGAGAAACGTTTGCAAACTGCTCTAGTATGAAATCAATAAGAATTTCAGTGTTTCAGCACCGGCATCGGTTGGGTACGTATTCTCTCTGTCTGGACTGAAAAATCAGCGGGCAGCTGAATCCTGGTCTGTCGGTGTCACCACATCATTGCAGAGCCAGATAGCTGCTGACATGTCCAGCCAAACACCACTTCTCGTTTTACTCCATCATATGTTTAACACTGTTTATCACCATAAACAGTGTCAGTTATATGAATGAACATTGGTGACAACATGTTAAACTACCTTGATCTCAGTTTCTTAATGTTTCCTTTGACTAGAACTCCAAAGAGAAATAATTATTTTGGTAAAAGGTGTAGTATAGCTTTCTGTTTCTCTGAGAAATGATTTTCACTTTCCCAACCCGTCTCCCCAGACAAATGGAGAGCCGGTGTCTGTGTTTATGTACGAGGTGGCTCAGGGAACAGAGCAGCAGACCCAGCTTGCCAAGGCTGCCTTTAAACGCATGAAGACCCTGCGCCACCCAAACATCCTGGCCTACGTCGATGGATTGGAGGTGTGTGTGTGAGAGAGAGTGACTGAGTGATTTTGCAACCACCCTATTAGATATATACACTCATTGTCTCCAGCGCTGAAAATCAGCTTGCTAGTGGATATCCATGTGTGATAGCATAATTGTAATGTAATTACCATATCATCATTGTCTGGTTTCCACTGTTTCCTCTCCTCTACATGTTGACTTTCAGATAGAGGTGAGTGTCAGTTGGCTAAGCCTATGCAAGTATTTAGGAGTTATTGTACAATAGTTGTTGTGAGTAGTGCACTACATCATGTGAGCGAATTGTTAGAATGCAAACTGTTAATAGTGCATCAAGTTGTCCAGTTATGCTTTTATGTCTCATACATGTAAGAAATACAAAATATTTTAAAAACAGTTTAGCTCCTTATATTTGTAATATTCACACTTTTATTTGGAATCAAAAAATTTCACAGGTCACAAAATTGAAAAAATTGAAAGAAAATTAAAAGTCACTGTTAACCCCTTTCTTATTCATTCGGTGCCTTCCTCCTTGACAATATTGTCATAATCTGAAGATGATAACGGTTTGCACATCCACTGTAAGGTGTGCAGCCTTTGGCAACCAGAATGCCTTAAACTTGTGTGTTTCTCAAAGTTAAACCCTTTGAAACAAGACTGTGTGTATGAGGCAAAGCTATGACTCACCCACTACAGTCGATCAGGGCTGTGCAATAATTCAATAAAGTCATTGATCGTCTTGCAGTGGGGTCATGTTGTGGTGAAATAATGATATTGAATTATTGCGGTAGACAATTCTTTTGTATGGATTAATGATAAAAAAAAAATTTAAAAAAATGAATATTACGCAAAGTCTGTCACAATTTGAACTCTTAAACACATTAGGATATACTATTTGAAAATTGTAGTTGTTTTACTTTGTATTACCATTCAGTACAATATGCCGAACATCAGTTTGAGTGTTTAGCGTGTGAATAGCATGTATTGGTGGGTACAGCAGTATGTACATTAATATCAAACGTAGTTTTCCAGATTACCATGGCATTTATTTTGTGCATATCGTCCAGGCCTACAGCTGAGTAGCATCACTATGAATTCAGACATATAGAACTGCCACAAAGTAACTGCTAATCTGTTGACTTCTCTGCAGACAGAGAAGAGTCTATACTTGGTAACGGAGCAGGTTACACCCCTGGCGAACCACCTGAAGGCCCAGGCAGAGAAGGGCGGCTCTGGGGAGCTGGAGGTGTCATGGGGACTGCACCAGATAGTGGTGAGGACTGAGCTGTTGCTTTGTCAGCTATCCCCCCTCCCCCTCCCTCCTTCCTCTGTAAGGCATCCTCTCTCTTCCTGTCTCTCCCACAGAAAGCGCTGAGTTTCCTCGTCAACGACTGCCACCTGCTGCACAATAACCTGGGTGTGTGGGCTGTTTTTGTGGACCGGGCCGGTGAATGGAAGCTGGGAGCCCTGGACCATGTGGCTTCAGAGCAGGGCGACCCCAGTGGGGCGTTGCTGCCGTCCCCCAAGACTGTCTACCCGGACATGGAGAAATACGACCCACCAGAGTCGCCCAACAGCAACACCGGAGACAAATGGTGAGGGTCGGGGTGTAAACTTTAAAATGAGAGGAGCAAACCAGTAATATTATAAAACAAGGACAGAAAACCGGGCACTGTGATGAAAGTTTATAACTGATTTGATCAGGTAGATGATGGTAGATTTATTCTTCTGTTATTCTGTATATATAAAGTGAACTTGTGGATGAGAAGTCTTAAACTTGTGTTATGCATTTGAATTGAAGCATGTGTTTGTGTGTGTGTTTGTTCCAGGGCAGGGGAAGTGTGGCGACTGGGCTGTCTGATATGGGAGGTGTTCAATGGGCCACTGCCACGTGCCTCCTCGCTTCGCTCCCTGGGGAAGGTGAGTGACTCCAGCAGGTACCGCTGAACATCGACAGCCCGAGTGCCTGTCACTATTATTCACCTCCCAGATCACTCACGGTTGATTCTGCGATACATTTTAAGCCTTTGTCAAGTGCTGTCTTCAGTAGACCCTCAGTAGCAAGGATCTTTTAGACTTGTAAGAGAAGACTCAGTCATGAACTGAGTGTTTAGAATCAGTGAGTGGTGTTGTTCGTAATGTGTTGACCGGTCCTTTCTGCGCCCACAGATCCCCAAGGCGCTGGTCCCCCACTACTGTGAGCTGGTGGGTGCCAACCCCCGCGCTCGCCCCAACCCGGCTCGCTTCCTCCAGAACTGCCGAGCCCCCGGAGGCTTCCTCAGCAACAGCTTTGTGGAGAGCAACCTGTTCCTGGAGGAGATCCAGGTTCATAGACACATACATAAACACACACATGCTTAATCACACATCACTGTGGTTTTCCTCTGATTTTGTATTAGAGCCCAAATCAGATATCTTGCATGAAGTCATGTCTTCTGTAGCAAGACATAAAGACTAAAAACACTTGAAGGTCGATATAATCTATGGTCGGTGATGTTGTATTTACCTTGCGAGTTGATCTCAATGAGAGACACGCCCCATTTTTGTGATGGAGGCACTGATCTGTAGTTGTGAACAGCATTGATGGCCATATAGCTCTGTGGTTAGGGATGTACTGATATCACTTTTTCAATACCAAGTGCAAAACCTTATGTATTGACTGATTTTAGATTCATTACTTTCACTGAACAGGTAAGCTTGAACCATTAGTTTGAGCTCATTGGACAAAATAATTGATGTAACATCCTCCTTTTTTCCCCATTTGAGAAAAAGAACAGGTTTTCATATGACAAAAATGGAGTAAATCAAGACAGTTGGCTTTTAGTATCAGTCTTGTGTAAAATCTCAAATACAATACTCTTGTTTCTTTTCTTTTTTTTTTTAACTGTCTTAACGCATCCATAGCATGTTACAAAAGAACTGGGATGGCATATTTGCAGCAAAAGAATAAATGACTGCACAGATCTGTACTTTAAAGATGACTGGAACCACTGACCAGTAAGGTTGGCAAAATGTCTGATCACTGCTATAAACAAAGCTAAGCTACATGCTGATCAGAATTGGCAATAAAACTCAGCAGATGAATAAAATATGTTAAGATTAATATATTAAGTTGTTAGATATTTCAAGTTAAGTTTATTGTACAGTCGTCTGTCTGTGTTCTCCTCTCTCTGTTTCATTGAAATTTAAAGCCCCATTAGATCTCAGTGTTTTTTGTGTTTGTGAGTTCAGATCAAGGAGCCAGCGGAGAAGCAGCAGTTCTTCCAGGACCTGAGCGACAACCTGGACTCCTTCCCTGAGGACTTCTGTAAACACAAGGTCTTGCCCCAGCTGCTCACCGCCTTCGAGTTTGGCAACGCCGGCGCAGTCGTCCTCACGCCGCTCTTCAAGGTGACTCATCGCAACTCTCAAGCCAGATTCTACAGGATATACAGGATATTGAATCATTGTGGGCTATAGTTTTACTGGGTATTCCAGATTGTCTCATACCAACTGCTTCACCTGTTTGTCTCTCTGTCTGCCAGGTGGGGAAGTTCTTGTCATCAGAAGAATACCAGCAGAAGATCATTCCTGTCATTGTGAAGATGTTTTCCTCCACGGACCGAGCCATGAGGATACGACTGCTGCAGCAGGTACTTCACTCACCACATGTCTGTGATTTGCAGATATTTGATTCATAGTCATTGAGAGTGCTTTCACCTCTTCTGCAGGCCTCGAAGAATGCACTCTAATATTCCATTTATCCTACTGAAGATATCCAATGTCAACAATACAATGCAGTGGATACTCTTCACGTTGAGGCAGCCTACACTAAAACACATGAACTTTGTCACTGTCAGTTATGTAATTTAGAATAGAAAACATAGATTGTGTCCTCAAATTGTTTTTAAATACATTTTTATGGGTTGGTAGAGGTATAAGGGCTTGTACAAGACCTGGGGGTCAGCTTTGGAGGTTGCAGTTTGAAATTGAATGAGCAGAATAAATCAAAATATTAGTCCAGCTACGTCGTGAGAGCTGGTCCTCACAAGAGCCTAACCTCACCAATACGACTGCTTTCTACCGTCACAATGTCCACTTTGAAGTCAGACTAGCATCGCTTTGAAAGCAGCAGGTGGAGCTATTCTGTGCCAGTTGGCCATGGATAAATTATTCTGTATTCATTGTGTTTAGCTGTTTTTTTGTTTTGTTTTGTTTTTTTTATTAGTTCCCCCAAATTCTCCATAATCTGTCTACCAAGATAACTTGGCAGCTGTCCCAAATAGCACTGAAGTTCTTGTGTCCTGGCTCTAAGTGGGACCATGAAGCAACATTGAATAGACAAGTGGGGCATGAAGTCCCCCAACTGGATTTTGCCACGTCCCAATTCAAGAGCAGCCTTTTTTTTCAAAGGTCTCATTTCAAGACTTTGTATGTCGGAGTCGCTCGATGATAATGTCCCAAATCCAAAGTGCCCTTTGAATGCAGCCCAGATATGCAGCCTTATTTTAGCTCAATTTGAAGGACACAACCCATGTATCCCTTGCCGTCCTCCGTATCCCAAGATGCATCCTGCACAGTTTTGGAAAGCTACAGTGGCAGCAAGTGAAAGGAAAAATGACACTACATACAAATATAATACCAATGTAAGTGCTAGTTGCTGTTTATAATGTAATCCATTTTAATTTAGAATAAATGCAATTTAAAAAAAATGTAATCATAACTGTTTTCATTAGCCACCTAAACCCAGCATAACTAAAATTTAAGTAATGATTGTAATGATGATTAAAAGCTTTGATATTTCAGTTACATCCATGTTTGAACATAAACATAAGCAAGGCTTACATGAGGCTACACCAGGGTTGGGAACTTCCGATGACATAAGGGGGAATGCTCAGTCCCAAACCGTCCCAATTAGCAACTGTTAGCCTGCTGGAAGGTCCAGCCTTCAGCCCTCTGAAGGCCAAACCCTCATAGACCGTGTCCTTCAGAGGAGGCAGTCCCTGAATTGGGGACACAGCCACACTATGAAAACAGTGATCTGAATCTTCCTGTGTTTGTCCTCTCTCTCTCTCAGATGGAGCAGTTCATTCAGTACCTGAACGAGGCAGCGGTCAACTCCCAGATTTTCCCTCACGTTGTTCATGGCTTCACAGACACCAACCCTGCCATCAGAGAACAGACTGTCAAGGTAGAATCGACACTCACACACAACCATGCTGTATACTTTGAGTAGGTACCACATGATTTACATATATTTTAGTTGTCAAGCCACTGTCGCCATCGCTATTCTCTTGTTTCCCCCCTCTGTGTTCGTCCCTCCCGTCCTCCAGTCCATGCTGCTGCTGGCTCCCAAGCTGAATGAGACCAACCTGAACCAGGAGCTGATGCGCCACTTTGCCAGGCTGCAGGCCAGAGACGAACAGGGCCCAATCCGCTGTAACACCACCGTCTGCCTGGGCAAGATCGCTCCCTACCTCAACACCGGGGTAAAGCACACCTATGACATTCAAACTCGTTGTGGGATCTTGGGCTGGGAGATAAAGAAAAAAACTAAATATCAGTTTCTACATCTCCATTTTCAGCTCTTGTACTTTCTATCTTTTCTGTCTCTTTGTATTTCTAACTTTGTCTCATACCCTTTTCCTTTTTCTGTCCTTTTCCCCCTCTTACAATCGAATGCGTGCTCTAATTCGGCATGATACCTATCTGTTGTTTACCTCCTCCTCCGCTCCTCGTCCTCACAGACCCGGCAGCGTGTGCTGATCTCGGCCTTCTCCCGAGCCACCAAGGACCCCTTCCCGGCCTCGCGCTCTGCCGGCGTGCTGGGCTTCGCCGCAACACACAACTACTACAGCATAACAGAGAGCGCTGCACGCATCCTGCCCACCCTGTGCACCCTCACCGTAGACCCTGATAAGACCGTCAGGGACCAGGTGAGAACCACTGACTGACAGAGGCATGTGACTAGATTGTGTGTCTTGTGGCCTTTACACCTCAAGCCATTAGCCAGGAGAATAAGAAAATAACCAGCTTTTGTCTTCTGCTTTCATTTTGCTGTGTATGAGGTGAATATGTTCGTATCATTACGAAATGTTTCACACATTTGTCCAGTTTCTGAGGAAAACCGATACTGTCAAAGAATAAAATCTCTACTTTCAAGGATGTGAAAAGAGAGGCTTACATGCTGAATTTGCACATAAAGCAAACAGCAAAGCGTCTCATTGGCAGTCAGCACAGTGGAGGTGTCTTTGATTCTTGCAGTGTCCCACTACCTGGTGCTGTACAGCACAATGTTCCCCGCATACAAACAGCCTGGTCTGCAGGAATAGATGGTATAAGCACTATATTTGTGTCGTATGGCTTCTGTTGAACATGGTACTTTTTTGAACTCATGGCATGCTAGTATGGTTAGCTTAGCAAATAACTACTATGATCCGCCTGCTAGTATTGGACATGAAATGTTCCTGCCAAGAACATATCAAACTGGATTAAACCTTGTGAGATGCATCAGGTGAAATTACATTAAAAAGAAATGAGTTAATTCATTAATTCATTGCTATCTTAGAAAAGACACAAAGTGACACTATTGAAAGTAACTTGTTTGAGTACTTTTGCATTACCCACTTCAAAAACTCACCATAATGATATGGTGTATGTTGTCAGTCATTACTGCAGACTATTCCTCTGTTCCTGCTCAGTCCATGTTCTTCTTCACTCCTCGCTCTGCCAGGCATTTAAAGCCATCAAGAGTTTCCTTTCCAAGCTGGAGACGGTGTCAGAAGACCCAACCAAGCTGGCTGAGATAGGTGCGTAAACACAACAATATGTCCTATTCTGCAAGGAGGCCAATCCGAGTTATTGCCTCTGTAATTAGTTGTTTGCATAACTTGTTAATTTTCAAGGCAAATGAAAACAATGCCAGTGTTTACTCTTGCTGTTCACTTGGATATTAGCAGCAGGATGAATAGACATATTTGCTGCTGTGGCTTTTTCAGCAGTACTTGCAGTTTTAAGTCAAGTCCTGCGAGTGCAGTTTACTAATTCTCTGACCCGTCCTGTCCTGCAGAAAAGGATGTAGCATCGTCAGCTCAGCCAACAGGCGCGTCGTCCAGCTGGACGGGCTGGGCGGTGACAGGCGTGTCCTCGCTGACCTCTAAGCT
>OMKZ01034340.1:0-11671 GCA_900302535.1 Neoniphon sammara | reverse complement strand
CTATGATTGGCCCTGTGTGTAGAGGAAGCTAGTGTTAGCAGTAGCTAGTAGTCACATGTTAAAATAAACATAGACTGCTGATAGCCTGCTGGCCATTAGCCAGCTAACAAAGAAAAATAATCCTGTTTGTTCAGGGTTGATTGAGCTGTCTGCTTTAAAGATACAACTCATCATGCTTTGAGACACAAAGGCAGAGAGTGAGACACTGGGGACAGGCCCTGATTAAATGACTTAATATTTTTATTTATTCTGTTATTTATAGCTCTTTATCTGCCTGTGGGTGTTTCTTACAACCAGAATTAGCTCTGATTGGTTTGTAATAGTAGACGGTCCGCCTCCCCACCTGCACCCAAACATAAGATGCTTCAGGGGTGAAGTTGCCTTTAGCTGTCGACTTGAAGGCTGCTCAGCCAGCCAGGCTGACCCTGACCCTAATCCTAACAAGCCTGGCTGGCTGAGCAGCCTTCAAGTCCACGGCTAAAGGCAACTTCACCCTGGAGCCATACATCAGACCGGCAATACATCATCCAGAGTAGGCTCTCATCACCACGCCCCTTTTTCGGGGAAAACAATCCTGCATTCCACGTAGACAGCAACAGTGTAAACACTTTAAACAAACCGGTTAAAATGAATAACGCTATGCGGAGCAGTTGCTGTGTAGTTGCTTGCACCAACAATAAATTCAAAAACCCTAATCTCCAACTTGCTCCCTTGCCATGCCCTAAAAAGGATCCTGATCCTGAATGGATCCTATATGATTCAAATTAAAACGACAACATCAATTATCACATCACAAGTAATTTCACATAGGCATAGGCACAGGTATCTATCTTCTAGAGAGAGGGTCACACTTAGTCATATACATTTTTATAGATTATTTAATTCTGTTGATTAGGGTTACATGGAACTGAATTGATGTTGGGGCAAGCTGGAGCAAGGTGCAGGGTGGGGGGCGGCCCCTCCTATAGTGGGTTGGTGCGTGAGGTAAGGAGTTTAACGGAAAGGAGAGGAGTGCAGTAATAAGAGGTTTTCTGTCCACTGAGGTAGGCTCGTGTGTTGGTCGCTGTGTCACTCATTTGCCAGTGTGTGAGGCAAGTCATCTGTGTCACTTGACCCCGTAAACTTAGCTTAGCTTATCTTAGGGGTGCAAAGACAAGCCATTTTCCTTCCATGAATTTAACAGCTGTAGCCTAATGTTAGTAGCACAGAGGCTTGTCAGCCACAGCACATACTGCAAAGGGCAGGACAGTGGCAGCTAGCCTGTGTGCGCTCATCCACTTTACAGAATCAAGGTAGCTAATAATTGCATAAAAATGCATAGCCACCTGTAACCTACATCATATAAGGAATAGGTCGTAGTGAGGCACGGGTTCTTTGTAGGCTGCAGTTACTGGTTGGGGCTCAAGCTAGACTGACCGGGCTAATGTATAGGCTGTAATGTTGCTCAGTCAGTTGACAGAGCACAATGCTACTGAAAAGTCAAATATACAGTAGTGAAATATAAAATATTTCAGTGGTAATTTGCTTACCTGGAGACTCAGTAAGGTAAAAATAAATGTCTGTGTAGGTCACCTCTGGTCATTGAGTGGGGTTATAGCACCAGCTTAATGCTGGGACACTAAAGGGACAGGACTGAAGATGGGTCAAATTAATCTTTTCAATTTATCTTGCGTGTTGTATGGCAGGCAGGGTGGACATATATTTACTTGACATAGTGTCTTTGGTTCACTTATGAATTAATTTAATTATGGCAGTTTTCTACTGGTTTTGTTTAGTACTGCTATTGTACATTGAAGTCTATGGCGAGTGTCATTTGTTTCCCCCCAAAGGAGCGGGAACATGTTGCAAGCCAAAGTTCCCAGATGTGCCGGTCTGATGTATAAGATGACTGGTCAACTCTCTCCCTTTTTAGAGGTATCAGTTTTTTTATAAATATGTCTTTGGAAAAATAATAAATAGTACAATTTTCACGTTTTTTTTTTAATTTTTTTATTGTGGACTACGCGTGTAATACCTGAGTGTAAACCCATGAAAAAATGATCAGTCACGACTAGTAAGCATATATCTGTGGAATCACATATTAGCCACACTGAGCCCACAGCTTTTTCTTGTGACACTCATGTTGTTTTCTACTTTGCTTTCACATTTTAACATTTTATTAAAAAGAAATAAAAGTAATAATGGTACAGGGACTGCCCAGGCACACTCTTCCTTAAAAATGCTTAAAAAAAAAGATTAATGGGAATACATGTTCTATATTATGGAGCCATAATGAATATCACAGAAATTCCTATGGTAAAGTACTACAATCACTAGCACTTAAGCAATATGATGTATGTCAACACAGGATTTTTTTTCTGCCAGTAAATCATTTCCCCTCTATTTAAATCTGAAATCCATTTAACACTGGGATGCATGAAAGAGAAGATGAAACTTTGTTGACCCTGTGGAGAAGAGAAGTTGTTTGAAGAGAAGCAGCAAAAACAACAGAAATTAGGAGGAAAAAGAGGAGGAAAAAGACAAAAAGGAGACAAGCATTCAAACACAACATGCAATATGAAACAGTAAAAGTATTAAACTAATAGAAACAATGGCACAACAGAGCAATAAAACAGAATGTACATAATTGTGGGGTCATATAAATTTACGCTGGTGACAATTTAACCACATTAAGTAGGTTGTACTGGTGGGAAATAGGGAGAAGGAGTATGGATTACTAACACACATGGATTCAATTGCAGCTGTTGCATACTGATGTTACAGTATATCAATATGTGTGCAGAATGAAGACAGTGGAACCATAGAGGAAGTGTTACTCTATGCATCATGTAACACTGAGGCAGAGAGCTGTGAAAACTGAAGAAAAGGAGCCACTATGTGAATTTAAAGCAACATACTTCTCACCTGGAGCTAAAAGACTTTCCCATGACTTTCAAGGCCTTTATTTGACCTTGAAAAAAATAGGTATGGGCAAGATTTTGATTAAAAAAAAAAAGTAAATAGAAGTATCTCAAAGCCATCCACTGACCTTCAAAAACATTTAAGGCCTATTTTCTCTTACAGAAATCCAAAAACTTTCAAGGATTGTCATGGCTTTGGAGGAGCCATAATCACATTGGACAACAAGAGACTCTCTCTCGCCTTCCCCAACTGCAGTGATGTTATTAAACTATATGGCATCATATGAATGCAGTGTGTCTGTATGTACTGTAACACTTGACTCCTCCTACTGCTGACAGAGGGAAACTGCAGAGAGAAACAGGCTGAAACTCGGGCTGCTGATATGACAGAAACCTTCAAAACGGCGATTCCTTGCACAAAAGGTAAATGTGCACGACGACGGAGCGTGCCACCCGGCAAAATATGGGGTGTGTGCACATGATATGCGACAGTGGTGTGTGCATAAAGATGATTTGGACAGTGTGTCTGTTTAGATGGCAGGTATTTACCTATTCAGATGGCGGTGACCTTGGCAGGGCTTTATAGGACACACCTGCCGCCTTTCCCTCTGGCTATCTCATGCAGATAAACACACACACACACACACGAAATGCAAAATGACCAACATGCAGCACAAGATTTGTTAACACACAATTCAAAGATAATCTGGAGTTCTGGAATTTGGACCAGCCACGCTTTTTGTCTCACAGTTGTGCTTCCCTCATACACACACACACACACACACACACGGGTGTAAGCTTCAAGTGCGGAGTTGCCCAGCAGGACATAACACTGGCAACTGGACAACCTAAATATTTGACATCAACTGTTAAAGAAAACTCCGAGGAACACTGGGCAAGAATCAAAGGTTTCCAAGCAATAATGTTTCTTTAACACATTTAACCGACCATGTCAGAGTCTGTGTGACGGCTGGACACGCCTTAGGATATCATTTACTGTGCGGGAACATTAGTGATGAAGACTGACACACCCCAACAGACAGACATTTGCATATACATGTGGTTCTATATATAGCATAGGTGAACTGGGATGTTTTTTTTTTTTTTATTATTATTTTTTTATAGTTTATAGCACTTATATTTCTAAAATCAAATTCATGACACTGCTTTGAAGATGTGTTAAATGCTACTTTCCTTTAAGTTATGAGTTGGGAATAATAAGGTTCTGACTCTTCAAATGATATTTTCCAATCATGTGTACAAGCAAAAATGGGAAGACGGGGATCATGTTTGGTGTCAAGGGTCACAATTTTTTGTGTTTATGGTTGGAAAGGAGGGGGGGGCGTCAAAAAGCGTTCTCAACACCCAACAGGTGGTTAAGCTTAAAATCAGTGTGCGGCTGCGGAGACGTTTCTCATTAAATATGAATACCAAAGGCAAACTGCAGGGTACAGCCTCGTAGCAGGATGTGACAGAGAGAGAACAAACACAGTTCATATAAATATTTGTCAGACTAGAGATGGTAGTAAACTGAGATCAGGATCAAAGGCTCTGACAATGTCTCCAGCAAAGGGAAACAAATGCACTTTATTGTAAGGCACGTACCTTATTGCAGCTTATTCCCTTGTGTGAAAAACATTCTAAGTAGGCTCTAATACTGAGTAAGTTCAAGTTCTTACATGGGACGGTATCGGCTGTTTACCAAATATCAAATAGTGCCTGGTGTCATCCATATAATGGAGGTTTAAGAAATATTTTTTGATTTAAAGTTATCAATATATCCCAGAGTTTTCATTGCTATGTAATGGGTGTGATGGTCTCTCTGCCTTAAAGACATTAGCTCTAAAAGAACTGCATTAGTCTGGGTTTCAGTGTAGAGTTTGAGTGTCTCTTCATTGTCTAAATGGCTTTTCCATCCTGAGAGGAATATAATTCTGAGGATATTTGGGATGAAAATGGTCAAAATTAAAGATACAGAATAGCAGAACAGGATAAGATGAGTGTTGTCAATGCAGAAGTATCAATATTGGCTTTTAAAAGAAACTATTCTGGCCAAATCCTAATACAGATGATCTTCCCAGTATGTAATGTAAACACAAGGCTTTAACATAATGGAAGTACACCGTGTGCAAATGTATTTCTAAATTGTGGACACATTAAGCGCTGGGGAAGAGCCAGGGGAGGGGAAAAAAAGTGCAGCGTGAGCACAGCGTGTGAATAAACAAAGCTTGGGACGAGGAAAGGTGCTTATTTGTGTCTGAGCTGCCAACTTGGAAGAAGCGGTGAGCTGCTGTGTGTTTTGTGTCAGGCTGGTTCACGGCCCTCTGCCAGGATCCTGGAGTGATGTGACCTGGGCCTCGACAGCAGCCTCGCTACCACATAAACAGCAGCAACCAGCACGCTATTTTTTTTTTCTTCTTCCCTTCCCCCCTTTCAAACAAGCCTGCACATAATCTGAATTTAGATCCTATGGTGTTGGAATTCAGACTTTCCTTTATATCCATCCGATTAAATGAAGACACTGTTGAGCTTATTTTGTTTGAGGGTTACTTTTTAAAATGACAAGTATTAAAAATTCCTCCTTTGTAGAGGCTGGAAAACTGAACTTTAAAGGTACACTGTTAAATTGCACTGATATGAGGACCCTTTACACTTAACTGGCAAAAAATGTAGAATGAGCATGAAATTTAATGACTGAGTCTACGTGGCTCTCATCACCTGGCAGACTCACTGATAAATTACATGCTTAATCCAAAGTTGTTGGGTTTTTTTTAAGTTAATGGCTCTTCCTTGAATCAGCCCTCATTTTTGCACCTTTAACCGCTGGACCTGGTCCTGGACCCTTTCACATTTAACTTGCAAACCATCATGTAAAACATCTCGAGCCAGACTGAATTTGAAAACAATCCTACAAACTGAATGCGACCTTGAAAAACAGACTGGATCTGATGACGCAGTTCATCTCCAATCACAGTATTTGTACATTGGTGGATTTATGAGTGCTATTCATTTTTTTCTGATGTACCTCTTGAACTCTATATTAAATCGCACTGTCCTAAACTCTGCTGCCAAAACTCGTGGGAAGATGAACAGCGAGCTTCACGTGGTGACAGTACCAGATAAATCAGCTTCTCGCTCGTTTTTCAGGCTTTCTGAGCAGCCGCTGCAGAAAAAGAAATGACCGAGTTCAACAAAGACACAGAGACAAGCTTTTTAAAATTCTGTTCACTTTTCATAACATCTTTATTGAATTTGTGTCTCCTTTTTAAACATATTTACATGTTTTTCTTTCTTTTTCTTTTTTTTTTTTTTAGTTCAGTAAAAATACAAATACAGAACACTTGATTTTCAAAATCAACATCGCTTCCAGCGACTCAGCGGCAGCCCGGGTTTCGCCTGGGCTCCCTTCCTATCGTATACAGGTGATGTTGTCGGCATGGCGTCAGTGTGATGTCAGAGACTGGGGGTTAGGGCGGGAGACTTGGTTTCGCACTGTAACAGCAGATCGCGATGATGAAAGCCACCAGAATTTGGATAGAGAGATAAAGAGAAAGAGATGGACAGCATACTGGATGGATGATGGAGAAAAAAAGCGTGCTGTGAGGTTAAGTGAGGTACCGCAAATATCTTAACATGTACAGTTGTAGCCATTGTAGAAGCCTCCCTGCTCACCTAGACTGCATCAGGAGATTTTCCAGCTGAGGCAAAACAACTCTGTAAAAACTCAGTGGAACTTCTGCAAAGGCTAAATGTTGTTTGAGGAGTGATTTCTGATCAGGTTGATATGATAATTGGCAAATGATTGGTGAGCTCAGATCAGGATTGGAGAAAACTCACTGTTAAGTCAGCAGAGCAGTACTTCTTAAAATTAAAGTCTAGAGAAAATAAAATGACGGAAAAAGAAATGTTGTCCTTAAGACTGACTGGGCTCAAGCTCCATCATCCCTGCTGAAGTGTCTCTGAGCAAAACACTGAATCCCTGCCAGCTCCAGTGGTGATGATCCTCTGTAGCTGAGCCCAACCTCTGAGAATCAGTTACCTATCACGTTACAATGATCATCACGGAGTTAAATCCAACTCAGCCAGACTTTGTCCTTCATCCCCACCCCTCTGATTGAGCCGATGACACATCCCAGCAAACATTTAGACGTTGAATAGACATTAACGTGACAGCACCGATGTTGAAAACCAACGTAAAGCACCAAAATGAAAGTTGAGGCGATGGCTGTAGTTGTCCGTAGCTGCGTCATTTTGTATCTTCTGAAATCGGGACTTCAACATCTGTATATCAAATCCAACATTTTTACCGTGCCGACCTTTTTTGTGCTCACTTGGGCTGACGTTGAACTTGGCCTCCTTCTGCACATCACCCTCTGATAAATTCTGGCGGGGAAACCATGACACAGGCAACATTTTTTTGGCAATGGCAAAGGCCAGTGTTTCCAACAGTGAGCACCTGTGGCTTCACATCGTCTAGCTCGCATCAGCTCAGTCCCAGTTTTCCATTTCCACGCCTGCAGTTGGTGACACTGCCCCTCTCCGCTGGCTCCAAAAACTATCCGCGTATCATCAAGTTGTGAGAAGGGGTATGAACTGTTAGCACAACCGACTCTGTATCACACATTGCCTTTGACATGTACATGACACTATGGCTTTATTGGCAGACGAGTGGCTTCTCTGCTGCCCGACAAAGGGAAAAGCCAGTAACTTTTGGTCAAAAAGGAGATTTTGTCGTTTTTGTTAGTCAACATTTGGTGAGAGGAGAGAGGGGGGATAAAGAATTACCTGGTACTAAGTCAACACGTCACGTTTTCAAAGATTTCTGAAGTCATTTGGCTGGGCAGGGAAAAACAAATATATATTAAAGCCATTTCTTCTTAGTTTCATGCTCAGAGCAGTTACTGACATTTGCCATTGTGGGGCAGCCTGGTCTTTAAGCCCAAACCCCAAGTGACTGTTTAATCTCTGTATCAGAGGACAGACAATGTTTGTACAAAGAAAAACGAACAGGAATTTATGTCTTAGAAAAAGTTTCACAAAAGAAAAAAAAAACAAGCAAAGAAAGAGCACAGTATTGGCCGAAGGCGTCACATTTGACAATAAGGCTTGAAAAAGAATCAAAACTCAAATACAAAACTAAAAGATTCTTCCTGGGTCTAAGTGCAACTTCTACTCCTCAACCTAAGTCCCAAATGCTTGCATAAAAATCATCTTTAGTAGCTCTGCCCTCTCTCAGTTTCCCCTCATCGTTTGAACCTGTCATTTTACACACACAGCACAGGACGTGTCAGGAAACCAGGTTCAGGTCTCTCTCAGACACACACACACACTCTCTCGCAGGTGGCCAACCGGCCTACTAATGAGCTCACAGCCGCTAGCAGAGAATGTCATAACATTTGACTCAAGCAGACACGCTCTTTCATGCACACAGACACACACACACAGACAGTCATTGCACAGGTTACTGAGCCAAACTCCTCATAAAGTGGTAACTGGAATGAGTACAAAAAATGTGCCTCAGAGGGCAAGAAACTTAACTCACCAGCCGCTGTCACCATTTTACCAGCCCACTTCATTTTTAGAATGGTTGGAAAATCGCGGTTGGATACCTGCCAACGTGGCCGGTGGAGCACGCAGACTAAAATTCAAATTAAAACCCACATTACAATGATTTGGCTGGTGGCAGGTCCCACACAACAGAAAGTGGTTCGCCTGATTTCTGCTCATACCAAAAAATGTGATTTGGAATTAAAGCAAATGTAGTAATAGCAGTCACAGGATTCCTGCGGTCTTCCTCTTTTTAACAGGAAAACTCTGCTCTGGGTCAACTGGACGGTTGCGTTGCCGTATTTGCTTAAAATCACGTCGCCCCCTCTTGCTGCCATTTTGCGTCCCTCTCGGTTAGCATTTGTTTGAACTCTCCTGGGGACTCCACGTGGTTTCAGTTAAAGGTTGTGGTTTCACTTGTCATTTCGATGGGATATGTGACATCTGGTTCTGAAGACCAATCTGAATGAGACGATACTGCCGCACGTCCGCGCTTAAAAATATTTGTTATGCATCTCTTGTGGCTGTCATCGCTCAGATCTGTGTCCGCATTCCTCTTTACATGACTTCTGTGGTTGGACTGTGACCAGAATATACATTGAATTCCAATTAAAATGCAAGCCTGACCATTTCCATATCTGCTTTTGAACATATCTGACCCTTGAGTGTCCCGACTGGTCACTATGCTATGATATGCTTCAAGTTTTTCCTAGAAGCAGGAGGTGTATTCTTAATCTCACGCTCCTTGGCTGGTCAAGGTCCTTCCCCAACACTTGTCACTCATCTTGATGAACTGTCATCTGGCCTGAGGCTGAGGTAACTGATGTCCATAAAGCCTTCACAGGTGTTTAAGAGGCAGACCGCGAATGTAGCCAATCTGCAATAAACAAACACTACTGGAAGTGGAACTTTTTGTAGGTGCACAAAGAGTCACACCCTAGAGGTCTTCACAGGTTGACCTAAACCTGAGGATCCGTTAACGTTAACTTGTTAATAGCAATCAGCTGTGAAATTGGTTCCGGTCTCTCGGTCAGGTTTGGGTTCGACATTTTCAAATAATAGGCAGGTCCTGTTCAGGTTTGGATCTGGAATTTGTCGGTATTACATGGGTCCGGGTCCCAGCTTTCAAATAATAGCCAGGTTCGGTTCTGGGTAATACATTTCTGGGTCTTTTTTGGTTTGGGCAAGAATTTTTGGACCCATGAAGACCTCTATCGCACTCAGATCCGGTCTGATAAAGAACGATACATTCTATTTATTTGTGATTTTAAATTGAGAAATTTGCCTGTTCTTGCCTTAAAGCTGCACTGGACAACTTTGAGTGAAAATAACTTTGGCTTCCCCAAAGTTGAGGGAGCCAAAATGACAAAGAGATGAATTTTGCAGACATAGAAATCCTGTAATATTATGTCAGTGAAAGTACGCTCATGTCTACAAGAGAGGCAATGGAGGATCTCTTTGGTGTCAAAAGATCTAATGTTGGTGCGTCCAGCTTTCTCTGGATGGAGCTGCTCCCTGCTAATTAGGAGTCAATTTGCATTTGCATGTCACTTCTGTAGTTCTGTAGATGAAGTGTCTAGAATTTCATTTGGGCAAACAGGGTGAATCTACAGTGTCTCGGATAGAGATGAGAATGACAAGATGGTTGTGTTCTTACATGAAAATCTTGCCTAGTGGATAACTGGATGTGGAATAATTGGATGACTGGTTGCATTGAAATGACAAGTGTAACCTCAACCAAAGTCAAGCAATCAGTAAAGGCTGCCTGCCATCAAGGATAGCAGTATGTTTGAGAGCGAACCAATTTGTCTTGGTTGTTGGGGAGCAAAGCATTTTCACACGACTGCACAATCCGAGCACTAAATCCCTCGCTGTGCCTCTGGACGCGCCGTAAAGAGTCGTGTCAGGAGCGATAACGGAGGGCAGAGCCGGAGCGGTAACAGACGGACAGCGGGGTGTGTGGCGGCACAGACTTTTCTGGACAAGGTCAAGCTGTCTGCGCATCACACTGTACAGAGTGAGGAATTTCCTGTTTCAGCCCCTGATAGAGCTGAAAAGTTCAGGCTATGGTCAAACCATTACCGAGGGGAGAAATTTTAAAGACTCAGCAGAGGATTCGTATTTGAAACAGACACAAACACACAGTCACCAGGGTTCCTCCATCAAATTCCAGACATTTTCCAGACCTATATTTCTTGACTGGATCGGAAAGCTCTGGCCAGTTTTTAATATGATGTATCCACGTGGTGACTAGGCAATACAAACGTCAACATGGTCACAATGATGTATGACTGATCCTATTTTTCACTACAATAAATAGCACAATGTAAAATGACAGTTGTCAACCCAAATCTGACCTTAAAAACAGTATTTTTCCAGAGTTTTTGGGCATCTCCCAAACTTTTTAAGCCTGGGAAATGATCAAATCCATTTTCCATACTGTGTAGGAACCCTGGGACAAAAGGCCCCTACTGTTTTGAGTTCTTAAGGTGGACAGGAAAACTGAGAGGGAGACTGAGATAGAGGAAGAAGGCAGATGATGAAGAGGGGATTAACACCAAAAGTAGAAATAGGAGAAATGGATTGTTTTAAAAAGGAAAAATGAGCTGCTGGCTAGGAACAACCCAAGGATGAGCCACAGTGAGAATTCAAACATCGTGTTGAGTTTATGTGACTTACACTTAGTAGCAGAATCCAACAGATTATGGCAGTTTTACAGTGAAAATGCGGTGAGGGAGCTCAACAGACAGACATGAGGAAGCGCTTCATTTATTTAGCTCTTTCAGTGCTACACCATCGCTCTCCTTCTCTTCGCAGTCTTCCCAAACAAAGTGCACAATCAACTGATTTACAGCAGGGCTTTTTTTTTCTTTTTGAAACCACCACATACACACACGTATACTCGTACATGAACGTTACTGGCTCTAGCCTTGTCTCACAATGTGCCAGTATGGCAAGAAAATGATGTGGGGTGTTTTTGTGGCTTTGCGAAGAAGGAAAAAAAGAACCAAACTTGAGGATGGGAGAGTCAGAAATAATAAAAAAAAAGAGATTGTGAATGTGAACGACCTGGAAAGTAAATGTGGAATGGTGTGATCGGAGAGAGGTTGAAGAATGAGAGAAAGAAGCAGCATCCAATTAAGTAGCAGCAGAATGGTCGGGAAGAGAGTGGCTGATGCGAAGCTGGGGCTCGGCTTGACGTCGTGAACCGGGGGAGAGAAACT
>OMKZ01034337.1:0-11842 GCA_900302535.1 Neoniphon sammara | reverse complement strand
ACACACAAACCCACCCGGTCTCTTTCTTAGACACACACACACACACACACACACACACACACACACACACACACACACACACACATCTCCACACTGCATCTGGGTATCATTATCTCCCTGTGGTACTGGACAATGGATCCTTACACTCAGAAAAAATAAAGAACAATGAACAACAACTCTTTCTCAGAGATCTCAGGCAGGTAAATACACTGGAATGCACAGCCATTGCCTAACTGGCATATCAAGAATGAGGAAGATGCTTTATGAAAAGTAGAAGGAGTGGACTTGGAGACCTGCCTGGGCTTGTTCCTTGCCGAGCCTTGTGGAAGTGTTTTCTTACGCAGGTCATGATTATGCTTTTTTCCCTTGGGTCCTAATAGTCACGAAGAATGTTTTCAGTGTTCTCCAGCGCTGTTATCCAATTCCTACTTGAGAGGTGCTTGAGAGCTGGTGATATTCCTGAATGGCACTGTACACTGCATTCAAGGACATGTTTGTCTTTTCCTTGCGAGTTTCACAGTGAAACAAGTTCATGCAGATCCTTGCTGATACATGTGACGCTGCAGATACGTCTTATAATTCTGAGTCAGTCCGAGAGGAGGGTCTGCAGGTGGGCTAGCAGCTGACAAACACACACATACACACACACGTATGCACAGACACGTGCCTGCCTCACACTCACCGACCAGTCATTCCATCACTTTCATCTGACGGTGAGTAACCTTGTTTGTCTCGTGTTTTCTCCTCTGTACATCAGTGTCTCACTGCAGATGAGGAGGTTCAGACTGAGACAAAGCAGACAGAGAGTAACAGAGGTTAACAAGTGAGAGCATTACAAAATGTTATGACACTGACTCCTCCGCACGGAAAGTAAGCTCATCTGGAATCCACACAGACCCTTATAAGGATGCAACAACAAAAGTCCACCCTACAACACTTGAACATTATTAACAGATTTTGGAATGTACCTGGCATTTCTGAGTCCATTTGTTTTTTCATGGTCATTTAGTCAAACAGATAACAGGCCAAATGTAGACATTTCGGCATCATGTTGAAAGATTTCCAGTACAGCAACAATGGAGTGTGACAGCAGAAATTTATTCAGTTATCTAACGCATCATTTGTAAAAATCAGTTTTTGGCATCAGCCCATCAGCATGACAGAGCAAAGACTAGTTCCTGGACTGTGAGAGATCCATCACAGAAGAAACAATGATAACATTTTCTCGATTCATAGTAACCTCACTGTGTCTTTGAACAGGGGGCACAGCTGCCATCATAGACACACCTCACTATTCACCAACTGTTTGGCTAGCTAGCTGTATTCATTTGCTCACCTGGCCGCTCATGGTTTGAAGCAAAAAGTGCTCTAATCACTCCCTGAGGTTTGTGAAAGGCGTTCTGTTAAACATAGCAAATCCATTAAATCACTAACACTAAAGGGGGTTCACCACAAAAAGAAACAACGAACAAAGACCACCCAAGAGTTAAGTTCATGACACAGAACATAGCACTGACACAGTCGGTATAAAAAAAGACAGATACGTTTCTGCCTCTACTATTACTTTTTAATGTTATGGGGGCAGGGCAGGGGGATCTGCCTAGTGGATATAAAGTATATGCACAATACATATATGTATACAATTTGGCAAAATATGCACTGCCTGAAATTAGTCACTAAATGATTCATAAATTTGGATGACTTTGCTTTTGAAATGATTACTATTTTGTAGGAAATGCATTATTAATGTTCTTAGATTGGCTACTAACAAATTTTTACTCAGTGAGCTGGACTTTCATACACTTTTGAGAATAATACATTTACAAAGTACATACATCATCATACATTAATTTTAAAATCTTGATAAGACATTTTGGAATTAAACTGTTCATGTAGCCTGCCTGCCAGTTCAAATATGTACATTACACAGTGGGTTGTATTGTTTTGTAATATGCTGTACAGTGCCACATTTGAAAGAGAATAAGTACGATTTGGACAGATATCTGGAAGGTGTCTTGTGCCATGGCCGCCATTTGCTGTGCGACATCAGCAAGCACTCCTGCATCCATCTGCCAATCACATTACTTCCTGTAAGCAAGGATTTCCCGGCTTCTTCTAGAGATTGCTGTAAACCCCTGAACTTTCTCTCAGTTATTGTTCCCATCTCGTCCGCCAGGCCAAGCAGAGGATATCCAGTAGGATGTGTTCCTGTGCACCTTCCTTGTCAGACGTACACACAGTAATGACAACAGCTATTGTCCTGCCACATGGTCAACAATAACCGGCATGGCAGTTCGTCAATAGTTGCAACACATTTGGCTTGTTGAGGGTTTATTCATATACATGTGGTACAGTTGTAGAACTCCCCCACCATCCGTCCAGTCCTGCATCTATCATTTATTAGCAATGCTGCAGCTGCTGAAGCCCATTCTTTCCCCAGAGAGAAGCAGAACTTTGTGAGGATTTTATAGTACAAAGCTTGCACCTCTAAAGCAACTAATTTCCATGTTTTGTGTATTCAAGCAGCTGAGAAGTTGACAAAACCTAAATCTTGTGAACAGCTGAAAGGCTCCAAAATGCTTTATACTATTTTTAGAACAAGCTGTAACCTGAAATTCATGACTTAAAAAACAATACTGGTGTCATTTGGGGGTATAGCCTATTTACAGCTGTCTAGTTTGCATTATTTTATAACACGTCATATGTAATTGTGTTTTTAACATTTATCCAGTTTACGTCGTCGTCAAACCTTTCCTGAAATTAACTGCTGTCCTGAGTAACAAAGCCCAAAATAAGAAGACGTGGATGTGACAATAAAGTTTGTAGGCTGAGTGTTTGAAGGATTATTTCCAGGCGCAGACTTCGATTTCTCCCTGTGGTTGCCAGGTGAAAATAATCAGAACGTGCTGTAACACTTGAGCATGATGGAAGAATGATAAAGCAGAGAGGCTTTGACAAAACCAAATTAAGGCTTTGTGTGATGGATTATCTAGCTCAGGCAATTTTCAAGTCTGTGGATGCTGTTTTTCATGTTGCATAAAATCGAATGGCAGGAAAAGGTTTCTTTTAAAAAGAACAAGCCCTGATAGGAACAACCTATGAAACAAACCTAAAAAACTCCACAAATACAGATGACACCAGACTAAAAATGTCATGAATTGAACTGAATGAATTTTACCTGCTCGTAATTATTTTATAACAGCCTGGTGTGTCAGTACTCAGCCTGGTGTGCTATTACTTAAATATGTGCACATGTGATTTTGCAATATAACACTTCAGTTACTCTTGGGAGCAGAGAAACATTGCTGTGATTTGGCATAGCTGAAAAGTAAAAAAAAAATCTAAGAAAAGGAAAAGATCCTGTTTTAAGTCAATGCTATTATTTTATGGGAAATAATGCAATATTTTATATCCTGGTGAAAATGAATGGCACTATTCTAAACCAAATAACCAATGTAATCGATGTATGCTGTGAAAAGAGAAACAAGAGAAATTGTTCATAAACCATTTTATGAACTGATGTGAATAAGAAGCTTTATAGAGGAATTGAGGAAGCACGCACGTAATACAGGATGACTAACAGAGAGCAGCCAAATGAATTGCAGCTGGATGTCGTGCAGGCGAGGATGAGAGTACAAGTTGCCATGGAAACAGTAGTGTGTCTCCCACTCAGCTCAATAGCAGAGCAAGTGGAGACTGCCTGTCTATTATCAGAAATGATGTATTGATTGTTCATTGATGGGGCTGTCACACAAATCCCCGGAAGTGCTACCCTTGACCATGCTAACCTCGTACCAGTCTCGCCCACCTCCTCTTTGCCCTGGCATTTCCTGTTCTTCTTCACACTTTTCCTCAGTGACACAGCCACAGATTTTTCATGAATGAGGGTGCCGAGACACACAGCTTCATATACTGTGTGCGCTGTGACATAACAGTCAGACATGATTGAAGCGAATCCACTGAAAATGCTGTCTGCATCAACCTGTTACAGACAATCATTCAACCACTCATCGGTTGTGTAAACAAAAGTGGTTCTTTTGTGCTGCTCTATCATTCTGCCTGTAACAACTTGTGATAAGCAGTTTTATATTTCAGCCAGGTGGCATCCTTGTTATGTAACAGAGGTGTGTACATGGTGGAAACATGAAGACAAATATATGCGTTTGTCTGTGAGCCATACATTTACTTGAAACTGCCTTTCATAGACAAGAGCATTGAATTTTCAACCCAACCCTACAATTCATGATGTAACCTCCTTTTTCTCCCCAACATCATCTCCTTTAAAGGCATGTTTGTGTGCGTGCCTGAGTGTACCCCTGCATCTGAAATGCCAGCGCCGTGAAGCGTCATCAAAGTTTAAGAGTTGGCCCTGCGGAGACTCTTCTCCCCCCCGGCAGACGTCATGCAGCCGATCTTCCTCCGCCCAGCACCACAGTCCATTCATCTGCCCTTGCTGTCTATGCCGAGCATGCTGGGAGAACCACAACTGGATAACATTACGCCTGGCATTTCCCAGAGCAAGGCTTGTCACTGTGGCCCTGGAGAAATGCCAAAGGTGCATGGGTTGTGTCAGAGACCTTTCAGTTACAATCTGCAGTCAAACCTGTATAACTGAGGCAGCATGCAGAACAAACTACTGAGGTGTAGATTAGATTAGGCAGGGCTGGATCATAGAGCCATGGGGCCCTGGGGCACTAACTGGGTCCCCCTCCCCCACGTTTATGCTGAGTGAAATAATGAATATGTACACAAACAAAACTAGACAGGCTCTGTATATTTGTCAAAAAACAACAACAACAAAAACGCTAAAAAAAAATGAAAATACAGTGCATGGAAAAAAATTGAAAGGGAGCAGATCTATTGACTTTTCCTGGCCAAAATAGCCAAGAAACACGTTCATGCAAATACTTCCACTCCATTATAAATAGAATATTGCTTGTTGCTCGGGGCTTAACATAATAGTAAATTAGATATCCACATTAATGATGAGACAATTCTTTAATTTTTGCCTTTATGTTTCCCATTTGTTGTCTAGCTGTCCGTTATATACAATACACCTAAATATAGTCCACATACTGATAGAATGCCCCAAATTTCACAGAGATTGAAGACACAGAATAAACCGTGTCTGGGGGCCGTGTATCATCATAAAGATGAGTCTGGGCTTGTGTATTGTTCAGTGAGTTGAATCTAGGCTATGCCCCATGTGCCCAGTTGTAGGAAAAGGACACCAGTCCACACTTACACCATTACCAAAAGGGCAATAACAGCAGCAGTACCTCCTAAAAAATATATTACCTTTATTTAATGTGGGTGTTATGTGTTTAGTTTCACTTGCTAGGTAAAAACCACTGAGGTGTGTGCTGGCACATTTGTAAAGCAGTTACTTTGAATCAAACTATTAACTTTAAATTGACCTTAGTGTTTCTGTTTATTATGATCTTGATGAGTGTATTTTTGGAATGCATGATTCATGTATATGATGCATTTTCATTGTGATTAACAGTGGCAGTGGAAAGTAAAGCTGCAGTGTGAACCCAGAGAGGCACATTAACATTCAGCTGTTAACTTTGTGAGCAGCACAGCCCTTCCCAAATCCAAAGGGAAATGGAGTGTGTGGAGGATTAGCCTTGTCCTTCATACTCAACTGTGAGTCACAGGATTGAAATGTTGCTTTGAAGCTTCTGGAGTTTCCTCCCTCCACAAAACAGGGCTGTATTTAAACACTTGCCACACTTCACGCATCCTTGCTAAATGCCTTGCCCTCCACATTTAGCCATGCTCATTTGAGCACCGTTCAACTTGAATACCCTTTGAACCACATGGCTATAATGGCTAGTTTGACTGCACCATGGAAATCAGAGCATATTTGTTCGCTCATCTTTTCTCCATTGGTGGCTCAAGCGTTTCCTTATATATTGCGAATTTTCCTCAGTCATTTATGCACATATCTCATACATAATCGATATAGATTTTAAAGTCAACAATAAATGTAGAAATCTCATAAAGCTGCTTTCAGAAAATGTCAACACTAGACACTATACTACTTAACACTTTTTTTGACTATGGCAAATTACTGTGTACTTGCCTTTGACTGACTAACAGCTCCACTCCTGAGAATACTTGATACCTTATGAAGGTAAATTCCTTCAAGATTTTAATATGGAAAAGGGAACTTCAAAGAGTCACCATAAAACACCCTTTAATTTACCGGTATGGATGGAATGCTGTTTCTGCGTTGTTGCAGCGATTCAAAAGTAGGGCTTAAACTGTAATTATCTTTGAACCCAGTGCATTTCAGTGATTGCTGCATCCTTAACTACCTCTAAAAATATCCTATAATGACAGGATTGTGTGGGAAATGCTGCATTACTTTTAGAAATGCGTTTCTCTCCAAAAGGATTTGACCAAACACTGGAAGCAGAGTCAGGTTTTGCTGTCATGGCCGTGTCGGCTGTTTACTATGAATTTCTAGATTATGTGTAGATTTTATGATCAATGTGTATGTACTGTAACACTCAGAGGCAAAAGGAAGATTGCTGGATTCACTGAGGTGAAACATATAGTGAGATATAAATGTATGTTTGATTTGTTTTATTACTCACAGCCACATGATGTTTTTGTCGAAAAAAGTCACAGAATAATGCCATATTTAAAGGGAGGCACATTCCTTATTGACATGAAAGAGAAGGGTGCTGATGGTATTGAAGGAAACGTCATGTAATATATCGGTCACCCCCAATATAATGATCTCCTTGTGATGATCATCCACAGCACAACAGCTTTCGCAACAACCTAACGACAACATGAGACATGCCGCATTCATGTCCTCATTGGATTCATGAAATGGTACGGAAACTCCCACTATCGGGTTTGCAGAGTTCGGAGTAAAAAACATAATTGTGTTCATGTGCTTGGGAACTCAGGAGAAGAAATGGCATTAGCTTCTTAAGCTAGTGTCAAAAAGGCTAGCTTTAACCAATAAATGTGGGTTTTTCACTGATTCACAAAAACAACCACAGCGGAAAGCAAAGTGTTTGGGGACTTCATGTCACGCGGTAGCAAGCAGGTGGACGAAAATGCGGAGACAAAAGGTACAGGCACTGAAGAAAATAATAGTTTAATTGCAGACTCTGGTATAGGCAGATAATGAAAACCAAACTAGGTGAGAAAAACAGCTACTAGGAGCAGCCACAGGGAACAACGATGGACAAACTGACAAAGAACAAAGGAAACTCAGAAGTATAAATACACAGAGAACTAATTACAAGAACAAGACGCAGCTGGAGTGGGGAGGCACTGGAAAAAGGAGGGGAAACTATTGTCTGGGAGAGACAAAAGGCAAGGGCAACACAAGGGCAGGGCTGATGAGACTAACCCAGGGCAGGTGTGCAGGGGAGCACAGGCTGGGCAGGGCTACGGAAACACAGGAGGGACAAAGCAGGCAGAAACAGAAAACCAAAACACAAAAAACAGAAGAGTCCAGACGCAAGAGTCCAAAACAAAGAAACCAAAAGTCCATAACCATGAAAAAGCTCACTATGGTTTTATCAGATCAAATTTATTATCATTCAGAGAAAACTCTCTGTTGTGGGCAGCCATGTTGAAATGTCACAATTCGGTCGATCCGTGTTACATCTAGAATTCCGATTTACCCGACTTGTTCAGACGACTTGGTAGGGCATTCATGTGCACTTCCGGCTGGGAAAGTGTAATATGTGGTTTACCCGACACCACACAAATGGGGCAAGAGAGTGCATGCAGCGGTTATCAGTGTCATTCCAATTCAATGAACCATGACTGAGTTTCCCCATATAAGTCCAACTCCTGTGATTGATTTGTCTGAAAAGGAAAAAATATCCATGAAATTATTTGTTAATTTATTCAATAAAACGTAAAGAACAAACACCGAAATGATAACTTTAGATGTTCATGAAAATATAAGTATATTGAATGTTTTTAGGTGTACGCTACATTCTAGGACGGGATCACCACATACACAAATTATAATTTAGCTGAAGTGCCTTAAGTACAACATGAGTCCAATGGAAAAAAAACAAAAAACAAAGACTGGAGATGCACCCAGAGATGCTACACCAATGTTCTGTGTAAGTATATATCCCCCTGCAATTATATGCCAAACTTTTATGTCTCACCTTGACCTTTCACTGAACCAAAAAAAAAAAAAGGTCCTGATCTGACACCCAATCAACCTACCAAGTTTGATCCAAACTGATACAAATAAGTTATCACTGTCACATGCAAACGCCAGTGATTACAATACACCAACCTCTTACCTTGGCACACTCAGATCAGTGCTAGTTTCTAAATTATTTTAATAAGCCAAACTTTCAGTCGCAAAGACCTCCATCAGGACAGACAACAGAGTCAGTGCTGTGAGCAATTAAATCAAGGTCTCTGAGATCATTAGTGATATGAAACACATGCATTACTTTCAAACTTCCATATTCCAGAGGGAATTGTACTTTGGGCAAGTCATTAAAGACAGTGTCCAGTCTTGGTACCTCAACATACATAATGTCTAATGTGTACGTGCCAGTGTTTTCATTAGGCAGAATTTAAAAATTGAGAACAAAGAACACAAATAGAGTAAAACGGACATTTTAAAATGTTTCAAATACAATTGGACAGGATGTTTCAAGAACACAGCAACTTACTGCACATGGACAACAGGTTGTCCATACAACTTATGGGGATTGCAGAGCAGCAAATGATATTATATGCTGGATTTTGTACAGGGGTTCTTGTGGTAGTATAAATGACCTCTCTGGGTATAGCAGTTTGGACTGAATTCAAGAGCCTTTATTTCTTCTTTCCTTCTTTCTGCTGATTTGTTAGTCAGAGTAACAGCGAGCCTCATGGGCAGACTTAGATGCCATGAATAAACAAAGGCTAGTACCACCAGGAAAGGTTCTATTTTCAGCAAGAAGAGACTGGTTTAGAGCTTTTAAGAACCATGATTGTAGGGAATTAAAAGACTCGTGCAAGGAAACATTAACGTCACATTGAACATGAAGGGTGGCCACTGGTGACTCATTCACAACATTATCAAGGAGTACCTGGGAGGAAATGAAACGTACACACACACAAACTCACAGATAAAGCACACCTGCGCACACACACAGTCAGGAAACACTTTGCTTTGGTAGAACTATTTCACCAAGTTTGCTCTGATAAGTTTGCAAGTTTGCCTGCAATGAATTGCTCATGCAGTCCGTGATCACGCTGTAGGCTACAGCAGCAAAAGACAGCCAGAAAGCTGTAGTCATCCCTCTCCATCTGTTTTTGTCCACACAGTAGGAGGAGGAGCGCTGACATTTGATATGCAAAAGCCCTATAATCCCCCAAGTGCATCCCAGTAGTGAGTGCATATATCAAAGTGTATTTTTTTAGTGCTGAATGTGCCTACTGTAACTTTTTAACGCCGCAGTGACTCACTCTTTTGCCTGTGGAGAGAACTTCATGATGGAGGCTGAGGTGGAAAGATCCCCTTTGACACTCCAGCTTAGACTCATTCCAGAGCTAAGCCTGCCTGCACGCACAAGTCTTTTCCTCTCTGTCAATGCGATATGAAATAACAGAGAAGCAGCTTTGTGTGTGGCTGACATTGAATGCCAGCAGTGTTAAAGCAGACTGACGGTGACACTAAGAACATCATCTGAACTCTTGCCTGGTCTCTGACTGTTTTCTGGCTACATAAACATGTTTTTTTTCTAATTAGCTCACATATATGTTATTCTTATAGTAATTTAAAGTTGGTCTGCTGTTATAGACTTGGTCACCGAGGATGTTCTGACCTTGAGTTTTACTTAATCATGGCACAAGGCTGAGAGATGATGCTGATCTCCAGAGCAGCTCTGAGAACAGACTTCACATACTGATGAGGGTTTATTCTAATTAAAGGTGCACTATGCAAAACTAGGTCAAAGTCGAGGGTTGAAATGAGGACTGTTTGCACTCAACTGACAAAAAAACGTGGAATAAGCACATCATTTGAAGGTTGAATCTACATGGCTCTCATTATTGCACTCATGCTGAAGACACTCACCTGACAAAAAACATGGAAAAGGCATGAAATTTGGTGGTTGAATCTACATTGTTGGTCTGACTCACTGATAAATTACATGCTTATTCCACATTTTTATCACTTCAGTATTCCCTCAATTTTGCATAGTGCACCTTGAAAGGCTGCCAATTCAGCAGGGTTTTGTTCCTGCTTGCTTGCAGAGAGCCAGTGGTCTATTATCAGTTTGGTTCAACAAAGTCCTTTCCGATGATGATATTGCACTGTCCTGTTTGGATGTTAGGGCCAGAGGTAAAATCAACCATCTAGGCCAGAAAATTTGACGTCAGCATTAGAATCTATTTCTGTCTGAAGCATCCACTCCAGAGGCCATTATTGTCAAACTGCACGAACTCAGACCTGGAGGTGGTGTCATGAATAATTCCTGCTCCTTCCTCTTGTAGACTACTTCCTGTTCAGTTTCTTTTTGTGTGGTTATGCCTATGCATGAGGCATTCATTATTTAACTCTAAGAGCACAGATATTCTGAGTGAACATCTAAGGGGATGACTCAAATATCCATGCTTAACTTCTCTGATTACATAAGTGCTCAAGTTATAGAGATGTTAAAAAGATATGCACATCAAATACTCATAATGAGAATAACAAGAGGGCGGTGCATCAAAAATGGCAGTAAGTTGCAAAGATATAAGAATTACGTCCAAATATTTGAACTGATGTCTTTCCTGACGTAAGAAAATCAGAGAGAAAGACTGCGTCAGATGCCTTTTACACAGCCTTCATTGATTTCTGAATCTCACTAAATTGGTGAGTGGTTGCTTGTTTCCATGGTAACAGTCATTCAAGGCGAATGGTTCTCCAAGAATTATTGTAACAAGTCAGTCTCCAAAACTCTGATGCAACTGTTACATTGTCATGGCCTGACACAACCTTTTCGTTTTATCTGTCAGTTTGTCTGTCTTTCTGACCGTATTTCAGGACCATCCAGTTGATCTGCATATCAGTGTGCATGCAAAGCAATATCTGGCTGTGTGGGTGTGTTAGACAAGGTCAATCATATAGCCTAGAGTCAGCCATCTTTGTCATCTTCCATTATCACAGAGGAAGAAAGCCCAGCAAGGGAAGGGCCCTCAAAAAGAAAATAAACAACCCCAGTATAAACATGCCCTCTATCATGTGTCCATCTCGGTGTAAATGGATGTTTCCTGTGACAAACAGCAGAGTTCCTCAAAGATAAGAACCTTTGAATTGGACTAGTCCATCGATGTTAGTTGGAGTTAGTTTTTGTCTGAGTCTTAACACATATTTAAGTGTGTAACTGCTTTAGCGTTTTTTCCAGACTTACATTTGTTTTTGCTTCAGTTCAGTTCTGCTCCTTTTACATTATTTAACATCTAATAGAGTGTCAGAAGTCATCAGTGTGTGTGTGTGTGTGAATCTGCAAGGGCGTAATTACTTTTTATCAGTGTAATACTGCAACAGGGACTGCTGAAATGCACTGTGATGGTCTGGAAAACATAAAAAACACCAGGCAGCTGTTTCTGTGCACCCAGGAGTGCAGAGCTCGCCATCTAAATTCAGAGGCTATTGCTGAAGATGTGATGTGAAAATTAGAAGGGTAAATGTATTTGATGAAAAAGACAATGATTCAAGCATATTTTTTTTTAAAGAAAATGCCATTTTTATTATTAAATAAATAAATATTGCACTTTGTACACAATAAGTTATTTAGGACATTTTCTACCCATGTGGTAATAACTCTGGGGGGATTCTTAGTGGATCTGTGGTACTTTTTTT